>BOPN01001054.1:255698-258198 GCA_017312705.2 Penaeus japonicus
GTGTTTATATAAGAGCTACTTTGTGTCGCTGTGTGCTTGCTTTTGTGTGTGTGTGTGTGTGTGTGTGTGTGTGTGTGTGTGTATGTATATGTATGTGTATATATTTCCCTATCACTCGCTCTCTCTCTTCAGGCTGCCTATGACGTCCAATTTATCTACTCTTTGATCAAATTGATAAAGCGTAATACTGGTCTTAGCTGCCTTAACGTCTGGAACACATTGAGCCATGATGAAAGTTTGCCTTTGATGAAATTCATATATTATGTGTACAATGTAATTAATAAACACGCCATATAGATTTACAGCATATTACAGTTTCCTGATTAAAGTTTCCAAGAGATCTCCTTTGATGAAAATATACAAAAACAATATATTGTCCATAAAATTGTTGCTTACTTTGACTTCTGCATTACGAAAGTCGTTTGAATTCTCTTGCAGTTTGCACTTTGACGGATAAAACTAATGTGATGGAATTATTGTTCATGTTTTTTTTTTTTTTTACGTCTTTTCTAAAATGTGAATTAGGTGGACGTTTAGCAACTCTTATTATCATTATTATTATTATTAAACTCTCACCCTGATTTGTTTTGAGCTAACTTCATTTAATTAATCCAATAGGTATCTTGAGAAGGCAGTCTTAAAGATGATTTGCTGAGCTGGTCATATGTGCTTGCGAATCTCCATTATCAATGAGGATTTCTAGAAGTTTTGTATTCTTGGCTAATTTTTCCAATGTTTAACCGAATTAAAAAATGGAAACGAGTAAATCTTACTTATTTGATTGCCTGACAAAATGCTGTATATTTGTCCTCAACTAACATTCATACTGTGAAAAAAATCCATTCCGATGTTGACAAGTGACCTTTGTTATTTACACAAACGTTCGAAAACCATTGAATAGCTTTGCACGTTTGGTCGAATCAAGCCAACTATGTTCCGAATCTCGCCTCGAACATCCAAGCAATGCGAACCGTAATGAAGCTTCAGTCGAAGATTGATCCGGACTGGAATAGGAAAGCTCCACACTAGCTGATTCAGTAAGTGGACTGAGTAACACACACACACACGCGTATATATAGATATAGATAAAGATATATGTATATACATACATATATTACTATATATCTGTATATGCATACATACACACACACATATATATATCTATATATACATACATACATATATATATATATATATATATATATATATATATATATATATATATATATATATATATATATATATATATATATATATATATACATATATACGTATACATATATGTTTATAAACACACACACATAAACACACACACACATACACACAAACACATAAACACACACAGACACAGACACACACACGTCTGTGTGTGTGTGTGTGTGTGTGTGTGTGTGCATGTGCATGTGTGTGTGCATGCATATATACAGACACACACAATATATATATATGTATATATATGTGTGTATATATATGTATATGTATGTATGTATATGTATATATATATATATATATATATATATATATGTATGTACATATATGTATATATACATAAATATATACATACAGTCATATCTATATATCGGACCAGCGAATTATTATTATTTACCGGACAATGGTCACCCTCTTCAAATTCCTTATAGAAAATGCAGAAATAAACTCTCCAATGAAACTCTAATTCAACAACTCAAATCTCCTTTCTATCCTCAGAAGTGATACAATAGTGTTCTTTTCAGTACATAAATTCATGTCATTTGTTGATTAAAAAAAAAAAAAACGAAAAAAAAAGAAAAAAAAAAGAAAAAAAAAACGCTTAAATCATTAACATTCCATAACAACATATATATATATCATGGGCTAAGGTGGGTGAATGCCCTCGTATTCCTTAATGAGAAATGCACTGGGCTGAGAGGTGGGCCTGTACATTCGTTTCAATAATATGGTCCTTTATATTGTCTGTCAGACTTTTTGAATGAGGCAAATATCGAGTCGGTCTTTGAGTTTGTTAATAAAACACATTATTTAGAGTAATGTATATTGTATATGTTACTTATTAATGTTTCTCCATTTTATATTAACGTTTCTATTTTTTTTAATGGCTGTTAGTATTAATTAGTTGGGAAATAAATGTGATTCTTTTGTTAGTTATGATACATGATATCATATGAATGAATAGATGAATGAAATGTCGCAGTTGAATATGAGCACAATTTAAATATCCAGATGATTATAGAAAAAAAAAACGACGAAAACATTACATCATCGGCATAAGTGATATATGGCAATAAAATCCACCTGTAAGACATCGATAAAAAAAAAAAAAACGCAATAAAATTGGTCTGGCTAACATCCCCGTCCGCAGAAACGATATTGTCGACCCTCACGAGAAACCTTTTTCAATGTTATCGTCTATTTATTGCTATTTCTTATTTCGACATGAGAGTGGCGACTACAATATACACTTTCGAAAATAGCTGTAACAATGACACGTAAAGTAACATTG
>BOPN01001054.1:300698-305698 GCA_017312705.2 Penaeus japonicus
TATATCTATCTATATATATATATATATATATATATATATATATATATATATATATATACACATATATCATCGTCATCATCAGCCTGTATCATTCCACTGCAGGACGTAGGCCTCTCTCAATCTTTTCCAGTCATTCCGGAATTGTGTCCTCTGATTCTAGTTTACTCCTGCGAAATTCGCTATTTCATCCCGCCATCTAGTCATTGGTCTTGCCCTTGGTCTCTTCGTGTCGTATATTACCCATTCTGTTGTTATCTTTGTCCACCTGTTGTCCTGTCTCCGATATATATGTCCAGCCCACTGCCACTTTTTCTTCTTGATGCTCTTGAGTATATCCTCTGCTTTTGTTTGCTGCCTGATCCATGTGGCTCCTTTCTTGTCTCTTAAGCTAACTCCTAGCATAAGCCTTTCCATTCCTCTTTAGGCGCTTACTAATTTCTTCTCGAATTGCCTGGTCGTAGTCCATGTCTCTGATCCATATGTCATGACGGGGAGGACACATTAGTCAAAAATCTTTCTCTTTAGACATAGTGGCAGACGACCTCGTAATATATTACTTTGTGTACCGAAGGCACTCCAACCTAGCCTGATTCGTCGTTTTATCTCGGCATACATACTCGTTCACTGCTTCTAGTACCTCGCCCTGTATTTGTATTTGCTTAACTGGGGTTCGACTGTTGAACATGACTTTAGTTTTTTCATGTTCATTTTAAGGCCAATCTTCAGACTTTCTCTATTTAAATCGATTATTAATTGCTGTAATTCATCTGTTGACTCACCGAAAAGAACAATGTCATCTGCAAACCTTAGATTGCTTAAGTCTTCATTCCCTATTTTAATCCCTCTCTCCTTCCAATCTAACTTCTTGAATATTTCCTCTAAGCAAGCTGTAAACAGCTTCGGTGAGATGGTGTCGCACTGCCTAACACCCTTTTTTATTGGTATTTTATTGGTTTCTGCGTGGATTTTGATGGTCGCTGTACCATCTCTCTATATATATCCTCTAATAATCTGCAGTATATTTCCTCTACTCCTTGTTTACGAATTGCATCTAGTACTGTAGATATCTGTACCGAATCGAATGCCTTTTCATAATCTACGAATGCCATACACGGGGGCTTCCGATATTCGTTTGTTTTCTCCCTTATTTGAGCTAGTGTGTGGATATGGCCTGTAGTTGAGAATCCGCTGCGGAACCCTGCCTGTTCCCTGGGTTGTTTTGAATCTAATGTATCGGTGATACGGGCTGTGATGATTTTTATGAACAGCTTATAGATTACTGAAAGGAGGCTTATAGGTCGGTAATGCTTTAAGTCTTTTGTGTCTCCCTTTTTGTGTATCAAAATTATTATTGCGTTTTTCCAGGCCTTCGGAGTTTTACCGACGCTTAGGCATCTGTTATAAAGACTGGCCAGTTTTACTGCCGCAATCTCTCCTGCATCTTACACAAATATATATAATAAAACACTGCCACGATTAAAAAGAATAAACTCGTAACACTTCAAACTTTCGATTAAAGAAAGTTCATCTTCAGTCGTAATTAATCCAAAAAATGAAAGGTTCATATTTTTAGATTGCTTACGACTGATGAATTTTCTTGAAAAGTTCGAAAAGAGTTTACTGTCTCTTATTATGGCAGTGTTTTTATTATATATGTGTTGTACACATTACTATGCTTGTGTTTTTTGATACATAGATATTCATATACATACACAAACACACACACACCCACATACACACACAAACACACACACATACACACACACACACACACACACATATATATATATATATATATATATATATATATATATAGATATATATATATATACATATATACATATATACATATATACATATATATAGATATGGATACGTATATATGTGTATATGTTTATATATATATGTATATAGATATATGTATGTAGATATATAAATATATATAGGGGTAATTTGGTTGGGGAATTCTTTTCCTTGCATAATCCGAACCAGGGGAACATTAGGAAACTAGTGTGCATGTTTTTATATTGCTTTTTATATGTTATCTACAAAATTGCATCAAATTCTAAGGCATATCATTTTCTAATGAAAAATTACACGTGAAATGGCCTAATTTCACACCCGATGTTTTCATGCCTGTTTCATGTTCATCATGAGTTTTTATTTATTGTTTTAACTTGGATGCTCATTGTATGAAGTTTATTTTGACAAGAATGGATGTATAGATAGTATGCAGATTTATGACGATTTACTTAATATCCTTAAATATATGAGACTGTTGATTTTTGGATACTTCAGGTTATTAGGTTTCACTATTTACTTTGTTTTACTTTTTTCCATATGTAATGTATATGATTATTATTATTATTATTATTTTTTTTTTGTCAAGACTGCTTTTCATCTTTGATTTTTTTAAAGCTTTTCACTGGTTGTTTATTTTTCATTTTATGTTGCTGTATATTTTTATTTCATAATGATTTTTTGCTTAAGATTCTCTCTTTCCATATCAAGAGCATTACTGAAACACTACTTGCATTCATCTTAAAGGGTTAATTAATTTACAATACTTAGAGTTTAGAATTATTTCCTGACATATTCACAAATGTGTTTTCAGCTACAGAAGGCGCTCTCGGCCTATGCTTTCCATCACTGCAGGCCCAAGGTAAACCCAAGGAGGCATCCATACATCTTGGCAATGGTGCCACTCATTTCTTCTCAGCAAGTGTGTGGAGGATACATACATTGGATTTTCTTATGTTGAACAGGAGTTGGACTTTAATATAGTTATGCCTAGTGTTTAGTACATATCAATAGGTTGTTTTATGAGTTTGGTAATTTGCAGTTGAAATGTTTTATCTTTTCTACATTATTATCTCTAGTTTTCACAATCGATGTCAGGTGTTTTAGTTTTACTAACAATTTTCAACTCAGAAAATTAGTATTTTCATGTTTAACCCCAAAAAGGCCAAAAACAGTGCTGGGTATCTTCTGTCACTTCAGTTGAATTTCTAAACTGTACTAACTTACTTTAAAAATAAATTGTAATTTAAAATATTATATATATCTATCTATCTATCTATCTATCTATATATATATATATATATATATATATATATATATATATATATATATATATATATTCCAGTGGTTGTCTAAGAGACCGAGGTAATGATCTTATTAGGGGGATCCACTTCAAATACACCCACACACAGACATAAAAGCATGTACACACACACACACACACACATATAAACGCATGCACACACACACACACACTCACAAAAGCATGCACACACACATACACAGAAGCATGCACACACACACACACACATATAAAAGCATGCACACACACAGACATAAAAGAATCTACACACACACATGCACACAGACACACAAACACACAAACACACACACACTCACACACATAAAAGCATACACACACACACACACACACATTTCGGCCGAAAAATAAAAGATTTTAACGAGATATCAATCGATTCGGCTTTATGACGTCATCAATGTTTCCCGCACTGTACTTTGCATAACTGATTTATTGGTGAGCATCAAAAATTGATAGCAAAAGAATGGCTATTAGCAAACTATGTATATATTTTTCTTAAATATATATATTGTGTGTTTACATGCATGTGTGTTTGCCGTGTATTAATCCATATAAATGCAGCTACAACACTCCATGTTTTCGGTTCTTCAAAGCGTAATGATAAAGCAATAATATGTTAATGATTAAAAAAGTGATGATAAGGCAGTTTGCGGTTCTTATTACACCCTGAGGAGTCTGTCATGTGTCTTTATTTCCTCTGGAAGAAAATATCAAAACAGATGCCTTTTTCGTCTTGTTTTCGTCTGGCCTCTCACTTCGACTCAAAATAATCAAATGAAGCTCTGCAATGATGAGAAATGAATGAAGAAGTATATATTTGATAAGGACTTTTTTTTCCAAATTCTAATATTTCATATATAGCTATATAAATGTGGTATTTTATATCATATACAGGGAAATTTTAATATGTGGTATTTTATATCATATACAGGGAAATTTTAATATGTGGTATTTTATATCATATACAGGGAAATTTTAATTTTGTTCGTAACACTTTTATATTGCGAATTTCCAATCAGCTTCACCAACTCTGCAAATTAGATTACGGGGACATTGCGTGTAGCAACAGTTGCAAATAATTAGTGTCAATGTGACCACGATTCCTGGCATTTTATTCGTATTTTTTAGCGTGGATGACACCAATGAAAGGCGAAGCCTCTGTAGCTGTACATTTAACCATATATTCCTATATTCACTTTTTTGTTATTTTTGTATTTATTTATCAATTTTTTAAAGCCCTGTATGATGCGTACGATTCCGAGAGCCACATAAAGAAATACTTGTACTATCACATAATAGACGGACGTCAATTCCAGAGGACCCATTCCAGGCGAACATTTGGAGGACCTGACTTTATCAGCGCTTAGGGCGATCGCAAACTGAAGCTACAGTAGCGCTACAAGGGGTTTACTAAACAGTCTTTGAACTTCGTTGGACTAAAAAAGAAACCTCTAATTCCCCTTCTCAATAAGACAAGAGAATGAAAATGAAGAAATGAATGAAGAAACACGATGACTGGGGAACTAACGTCTGTTTGAGCGAGAACCCACCGGCCTCAACACTCAGTACAAACTCACGAAATTCTTTAGAAATTATCTTTTAGTGTGACTAATAAATCGAAAGATGTATGGAGGTCATTCTCTTAGGGATCAACATTGTCGCGTACCAGTCGCTGCATTTTGTTTTTGAAATTCTTTGGACTCACTGATTTTTTATTTATTTATCTATTTTTTTAGATATCTTTTCTTATTTTAATTTTCTGTCTATATAATCGTATTCCTGTTATATATATATATATATATATATATATATATATACAAACACACACACACACACATATATATATATATATATATATATATATATATATATATATATA
>BOPN01001055.1:0-2500 GCA_017312705.2 Penaeus japonicus
CACTGCGGGTTACAAAAAGAAAAAAAAAAAAAAAAAAAAAAAAAAAAAGACCAGCCAGAAAGAATGACTCTCACGTGATGTCTGACGCACTTGACGTCCTTCAGAGGACAGCTACATATATCCTGTGGTCCTTATGTGGCGTGTTGTATCCCAACCTCCCCTGTGAACTCCGCCCTCAGACCACTATCAAGAAATTTGACATCCTACAAGGCGTTGGGGCAGTTTCTGCGAAGGCTTTCTGTAAGCCACTTTTCGTCGGTATTTTTTTTTTTTTTTTTTTTTGTACATATACATTGTTGCCTTCATTTTTTTGTTTGTGTGTGTGTTTTTATGGATTTTAAAGCAAATTGAGCGTAAATACAGGAAATAAGAATACTTTTCAAAGAATCAAAATAACCTAATCATAACACTACACTCCAAAACCCAATGTGATAAAGCTACACCGAATATGTATCCCATTATCTCTCGCTTTCTCCATCTCCGTGTCAATAAAACCGCATTGAATTCCAAACCTGTTTGGAGTTTATATTATTCCCGCTCTTCACCATAAGAGAGAAAAAAAAAACTATTTATTACTTCGTCATCTGGTACCCAGGGTCCGCGCAGCTGCCAGGCGTATGATCCTGGGTATCCGTAAACAAAGACCTTTTCCTCGCCAGCTTGGACTATTATAACCAACGCTATCCTTATTTTTCTTCTTGTCATTTGAGAGTTTTCGAAGTATTAGGTATCAAAGGGCTTTGTATGATGACGCACTGGGCTTCGGGTTTAGAAGAGGAGGTGTTTGGACAAGGAGCAAGAGGAATTAGATGAGTTAGTCGAGCTTAATTCTTGGCGTACCTCTTCTTTTTTTTTTCTTGTCTCTCTCTCTCTCCTTCTTCAGCTTCTCTCTAAATCATCTGTGAATCCTTGGAGCTCTTCTGATCGTTATCACACCGTCTCGTAACACCCTTCCAAATGCAGTGATGATGGCGGGACGAATGCCATCTCGTGCAGCAGTCAGAATGGCGTCTACCTCCCCCCCCCCCCCCCCCATCGGTCCGTTTTATGATGGCGGACACACCCTCCGCCATTATCGATTTGTTCTGCGGAAAATCATCTGCGAAGAAGCGCCAGTAGCAGCTACCTAGCATTCGGCCGTGCATTTCACATTCAGTAACGAGTGTGAGAGATGCGCTCATTTAGTTTGTGAGTTCGCCTCCAGAGGGCCGAGGGCGTTAGAAAGTGTGACCTAAGGGGGAGGGGATGTGGGGGGGGGCTGCCAACCCCATCAACCTTAGAGGAATAAAACACACACATATATACATGTATATACATATGTGTATATATACACATACACATATATGTACACACACATATGTATGTATATATATATATATATATATATATATATATATATATATATATATATATATATGTGTGTGTGTGTGTGTGTGTGTGTCGGGGTTTCGTCAAGTCATCACGCGTCAAATGACTCGCTCTGACTTGACGAGACAAGACGCGCTTGGTGGAAACGCAGCCGGGCTGCGACACTTGAAGCCGTTAACACAGACCAACATAGAAATGTAATACTTAGTCATATTGACTGTAAAGAACATTATAAATTGATATAGATTTATACATTTATTTGTCGATTACAATATTGATAAAGCCTGTCACATGATCTAAACAGTGCAAGGGGGCGTGATAAAAAAAGGAAGGAAGGAACGAAGGATAGATACGCATGCACATAAAGGAGTGATACTGTTTGAATCATCGTCACGTGATACAGCCCTGCAAAACAAAATATACCAGTCATCCGCTTTCTGTAATTTCATCTCTCCTCACTGCATATTCAATTACAATTGTCAGCCTACGTATGATGAGTATAATTGATATTGATTTCTGGCTGTGTTTCTTTCACGATTACTCACATTCTGCCTATTTTTGTTAAGTGCACGTAACTACGAGTGATACCCTCCATGTAAAAAGTAAAACGATTCTAAAATTGCATTTATATGTACATATATAAATATATATATATATATATATATATATGTCCATCTGCACAAAATACCTAATCCATTGAATTTATCTGATTATGCCCTCGACTCAATCCTCGCATGGCACATTTTCTATCCCCACACATCAGTCAGATATAATTTGATTGTAAACGTGTGGGGAATCATCGATAAAGCTTTATAGAAGCAAAAAGCAAATCTATCGTCAGTCGATTTCTATTATTGATGCACTGTTGCCGACTGAGTGAGGGGCGTGCATGGGAGAGGAACAAAACTGCACTATCGGCAAATAATAGTGAATAGATGAATATATCTTTAATAAGAGAGAGGGGGGGTAGAGAGAGAGGGGGGGGTAGTGAGAGAGAGAGAGGGGAGAGAGAGAGAGAGAGAGAGAGAGAGAGAGAGAATGAGGGAGAGAGAGAGAGAAGAAAGAGATAAAAAGAGACAGACAGACATACAAAGACAGAAGAATTAGCGTTTGCTGTAACGCCAACTCTCCC
>BOPN01001055.1:12500-15000 GCA_017312705.2 Penaeus japonicus
AGATGAAAGCGCGACCGAACCACTGACTGATTGACTGACTGACTGACAGGGAGAAGGAATTTAACCCTTGGACTGAAAAAAGAAAAGAAAAAAGAAAAAAAACTTGTAATCTGACATCTCTTAACATGATGACGAAGCTGCCCGTCTATCAGTCATGCCTTTGTTCATTTCAGATATCACCTCAGTTTTGTCCAATTAAACCTTATCTTTCTTATCTGTTTGAGGTTAGAGATAAACATTTATCCTGCGTGACTGTGTAAGAATTTACATACGTCGTTTTTTCATTGGAAATAGTTTTATCATGAGCAATGACATTAATATTGATGTGTACTAAATCTATTAATATTTTTTATAAATCGGTACTTCTAGAATTATTCAGGAAACATTAAATATTTTCGAGCTTATGTATATTTCATCAGGTTTACAATTGTGTTTCGGTTCTGACGAATCAACTATGGGAAATAGTAGTAGGTTGTAGTAGTAGTAGTAGTAGTAGTAGTAGTTGTTGTTGTTGTTGTTGTTGTTGTAGCAGTAGTAGTAGTTGTAGTAGTAATACTAGTAGTAGTAGTAAGAGTAATAATAGTAGCATTAGATGTAATAATGATGATCATAATAACAACGGCAATAGTAGCAATGATGGCGATAGAGGCAACCGTAATAACAATAAATATGATAATAATACAAATACAAAATAATGATAGGAATTATAACCAAAACAAAAACAAAAGACACAATGAACCCACCACGATACTCAGAACAAATAAACCAACAAAGAAATTGATTGAAAAATAAAACAAAAAACACACAACATAACCCACCATAATCATAATAATAAAAAAAGGTAAATAAACAAAAAAGAATCACAACCCCTCCCCCTCCTACCCCCAAAAAAAAAAAAAAAAAAAAAAAAAAAAAAAAAAAAAAAAAAAAAAACACCATCACCACCCCACCCCACCCTCCTCCGTCCAGCGTAGAAACAGCTCGTACCGTCCGCCCGCTTACGCCTCGCTTACGTCATCACGAATTCCGACAACGTACCGCACGTACGCTTTACACACACACCCTTTCGCGTCGTACCTTTTGGACCTTGTGCCAGAGGAGGGTCAAGGTCTGTTGCCAGGTGGAAGTTGATGTCTTGATTGAGTGTCATCATCATTATCATTATTTTTATGGTTGTTATTGTTATCATTATCATTATTATTATTATTGCTATTATCATCATCATCATTATCATTGTTATTATCATTATTATCATAATTATCCTCATTAGCATTATCATAATTGTAATCATCATCACTTTCATTATAAACATCATTATCATCATAATTATTATTATTGTCATCATCAGCATTATCATAGTTATGTTTGTTCTTCTTCATCTTCTTTCCTTCTTTCTCTATTTATCTATCTATCTATCTGTCAATCTATCAATCTATCTGTTTATCTATCTATATATCTAAAATGCCTTAGTGAAGGGAACACCATATTGATGTGTGTGTGTGTGTGTGTGTGTGTGTGTGTGTGTTTGTGTGTGTGCTTGTGTGTGTGTGAGTGTGTGTGTGTGTGTGTGTGTGTGTCCGTACGTGTGTGTGTGTGTAATATGATATAGCAAGGATATTCACTTCGGTGTTTACGCAATAGAGTTGAGTAGCACAGGTTTTCAATCTCGCTCGGAGATGCTACGAGAGACAATAGACCATCTGTGTTGCAGCGAGTCAAGTGCATACATATGTCCACAATAGAAGTGTCGCATGTATGCACTTCTCGTTATAGAAGACAAGTGAAATGTTCTCTGCATGTGTGTGTGAAAATAGTAGAATCAACATTGGGTTATACGCCCTGTGCGAACGCGTAACACAAACACATAAACAAGACACACAAACACACACGCAGACGCACACATACACTCACTCACATATACAAATACAGCAAATAGTACACTTACAAACAAACGTATATATCCCCCCCACCACCATCACCCCCACCTCACCCCCTCTTTCTGCATATATTCTGTCGGAAGCTGACTGACTGACTGACTGACCTAGCATCACCCCCCCCTCCTTCCACTGCCCCCCCATCTTCCACGCTACGTTATCCCAATCAGTGACCATCATTGCCTAACAATCTCTATGTTAGAAGAAAAAAATGGATGACAATATACCGTAATGGGTTTTCCTTCCCTTGTTCACACTTTACGCCATGTTTGCATCGCCGAGCCATGTCCGGCAATGGGATTTCAACTTGACTGTCCTGTTATGTATTCAATTGCAAATGCTATCACGTATAGATCAGTTGGTACATCCATGACCTAATAAACAGAAATCCTTTCTATTTACCAGTATCTCCTTCAATTCTCTCTACTCTCTCTCTTTCTATCTCTTCCTCTCTTCCTCTCTCTCTCCCATTTCTCTCCCTCCCCCCCTCTCTCTTTCTCTTTCTCTCCCCGTTTTGAACTTCTACATGTATATGGCAGAAAAAGACCGAAACAGCTTTCTTGGTT
>BOPN01001055.1:50000-55000 GCA_017312705.2 Penaeus japonicus
AGAGAGAGAGAGAGAGAGAGAGAGAGAGAGAGAGAGAGAGAGAGAGAGAGAGAGAGAGAGAGAGAGAGAGAGAGAGAGAGAGAGAGAGAGAGAGAGAGAGAGAGAGAGAGAGAGAGAGAGAGAGAGAGAGAGAGAGAGAGAGAGAGAGGGAGAGAGGGAGAGAGAGAGAGAGAGAGAGAGAGAGAGAGAGAGAGAGAGAGAGAGAGAGAGAGAGAGAGAGAGAGAGAGAGAGAGAGAGAGAGAGAGAGAAAGAGAGAAAGAGAGAAAGAAAGAGAGAGAGAGAGAGAGAGAGAGAAAGAGAAAAGAAAGAGAGATAGAAGGAGAGAAAAAGGCATTGCGACAGAAAGACTTAACTAGTAACTCTAGCGAAGGCCGTCACGGAAAAATATTTTTATCATAGTCTCTCCTCTCCATCACCAGGTTTTCTCTAAAGACTCTTTCGTTCAACATGGCAACATCTGCATAATGATGACCTATCACAACCCCTCTTAGAAATTGGGTCACCTTTTCCCGTCGACTAGGAATATATGAAATTGCCCTTCCCTTTGGATTTTGATTGATTGAACATGGTTATCTGTTTCCAAAATCTTATTCAATTATCATTTCATTTCATCCTTTCCACGTTATTGTTTATTTTTCATTATCTTCTTCATTTGTGTATATATTCGTATAATATAACTGTCTCATTTAAGATGTCTATTACGATATTTCGATGATGAAGATTAGGATAATGTTGATAATGGAAATGATAATGATAATGATATTAACAATGATAATAATGATGATGATGATTATAAAAGGATGATGATGATGATAAAAATGATGATGATGATAAAAATGACAGTACTAAAAACAATGGCAATAATGCCGGTGTAATAATAATGACAATGATAATGATAATACTAATACTAACAATAGTAGTAATGATAATGACAACAGTAATAATAATAATAATAATGATGATGATAAGAACAGTGAGGATAATGATAATGAAAGCAATAACAATATTGATAATAGCAACAATAATAATGATAATATTGATAATAATCTTAAAAAAGATAATTATAATAAGAATAATGATAGGAATAATGATAATGATGATAATGAGGTCCATTATGGTAAAAGTAATAGAAATATTGATGATTTATGAATATATTGATAATAGTGAATAATAAACAAGAATCACGACCACGTATTAACTTAGCCTTCTCTTCCTCCTCCTCTCCTTCCTTCTCCCTCTTCTTCTTTTCCTCCTCCTCTTCATCCTCACCCTCCTCCTATTCCTCCTCCCTCTTCTTCTCCCTTTTCTGCTCCTCTTTATCCTCCTACTCCTACTCCTCCTACTCCTCCTTCTCTTCTCCTTCTCTTCTTCCTCCTCTGTAATTTCCTTCCTACCCTTTCTCATCCTCTTCCTCCTCCTTCTCCTCCTCCTATTCTTCCATCTTCTCCTCTCCTGCTGCTGCTCCTACTCCTCCTCCTCATCTTCCTGCTCTTCCTCCTCCTCCTCTTCTTACTTCTCCTCCTCCGCCTCCTACTCCTCCTTCTCCTCTTGCTGTTCATCCTCCTGTTCTTGCTCTTCCTGCTCCTCCTCCTCTTCCTCTTATCCCCCCTCCTCCTCCTCCTCCTCATTCTCCTCCAGTTCCACTTCCTCCTTTTCCTCCTCCGCCTCCTATTCCTCCTCCTCCTCCTCCTTCTCCTCCTCCAGTTGCTCCTCCTCCTCCTCCTCCTCCTCCTTCTCCTCCTCCTCCAGTTCCTCCTCTTCCTCCTCCTCCTCGAGCGGGGCAACGAAAGGGAAGCCAAGCAACTAACCCAGCCAAGGACTTTGTATGGAAGATAGAGTGAGGGCTGGCCTGCTTAACCCTTCAACGCAGTGCACAGTAATCCCGTTACTTTGGATGTAACACGACCTCTCCTTGCAGCTTGCAACGGTTGCGGTTCTCTCTGTTTGGGCCCCTTTCTCTCGTTCGCTCTTGTGTGTGTGTGTGTGTGTGTGTGTGTGTGTGTGTGTGTGTATGTATATATATATATATATATATATATATATATATATATTCAAGAAGAGAGAGAGAGAGTTTATCCGGTATGGCCTTTCTCTCTCTTTCTCTTTCTCTCTCTCTCTCTCTCTCTCTCTCTCTCTCTTTATCTCTCTCTCTTTCTCTCTCACCCCCTCCTCCCTTCCTCCCTCCCTCCCTCCCTCCCTCCCTCCTTCCCTCTCCCTCTCTCCCTCCCTCCCTCCCCCTCATTCACCCCCACCCACCCACCCACCTACCCACCCACCCACCCACCTCCTCAACGCCCAAAAGCACTCACCTCCCGACATTCAACTTTCGCGGCCGTCACCGAGTTCTCCTCCTGTCCGTCCGTGTTGTTTCCCGACTTTCTGCTCTATTAGCCATCTCGCCGCTTCATTCCTTCTCATATTCCCTTTCCTCTCTTTCGCTCACATCATTGCCCCCTTTCAGCGCTGTTGGTCCGAGTCCCTCTCTTCCCCTGGGCTTTTGTGGGATCCGTCTTGGCGCTCTCTCTTTTTCTTTCTCTATCTCTGTCTCTGTCTCTCTCTATCTATCTATCTCTCTCTCTCTCTTTCTCTCTCTCTCTCTCTCTTTCTCTCTCTCTCTCTCTCTCTCTCTCTCTCTCTCTCTCTCTCTCTCTCTCTCTCTCTCTCTCTCTCTCTCTCTCTCTCTCTCTCTCTCTCTCTCTCTCTCTCTCTCTGTCTCTCTCTCTCTCTCTTTCTCTCTCTTTCTTTCTCTGTCTCTGTCTCTCTCTCTCTCTTTCTCTCTCTCTCTCTCTCTCTCTCTCTCTCTCTCTCTCTCTCTCTCTCTCTCTCTCTCTCTCTCTCTCTCTCTCTCTCTCTCTCTCTCTCTCTCTCTCTCTCTCTCTCTCTCTCTCTCTCTGTCTCTTTCTCATTCTCTCTCTTTCTTTTTTTCTACAGTGCCCACTTTCCTTTTTCTTCTCTGCTCTCCTTCCATTCTTCTAAAGGATCATCACATACCTTTGTTGAACATTCTTTTGCTTTCCTTCATCTTTCCCTCCCTCCCTTCCCCCCTTCCACCTTCCCTCCCACCATCCCTCTCGATTTCTCTCTCTCTCTCTTTATCTCTCTTTCTCTCTCTCTCTCTCTCCCTTCCATCTCTCTTTCTCTCTCTCTCTCTCTCTCTCTCTCTCTCTCTCTCTCTCTCTCTCTCTCTCTCTCTCTCTCTCTCTCTCTCTCTCTCTCCCTCCCCCTCCCCCCTCTCTCTCTCTCTCTCTCTCTCTCTCTCTCTCTCTCTCTCTCTCTCTCTCTCTCTCTCTCTCTCTCTCTCTCTCTCTCTCTCTCTCTCTCTCTCTCTCTCTCTCCTCTCTTTTCTCTCTCTCTCTCTCTCTCTCTCTCTCTCTCTCTCTCTCTCTCTCTCTCTCTCTCTCTCTCTCTCTCTCTCTCTCTCTCTCTCTCTCTCTCTCTCTCTCTCTCTCTCTCTCTCTCTCTCCCCCCCCCCTCTCCCCTCCCCCCCCCCTCTCTCTCTCTCTCTCTCTCTCTCTCTCTCTCTCTCTCTCTCTCTCTCTCTCTCTCTCTCTCTCTCTCTCTCTCTCTCTCTCTCTCTCTCTCTCTCTCTCTCTCTCTCTCTCTCTCTCTCTCTCTCTCTCTCTCCCTCTCTCTCCCCCCCTCCCCCTCTCTCTCTCTCGCTCCATCCACCTCCTCCCCACAATGGGACGCAGTCAATGGCTCACTACACAAGGTCCCGTCTTATTCCAAGAGGGGCCTTTGTGCTTCTTTCAACCCAGGCAAACACGAAGGCAGAGGGAGCCGGGATGGGCGAGGGACCATACTAAGGGCGGACTAATAGAGCCGTGACTTAGAAAAAATAGCTTCACTTTTTTTTTTTTTTTTTTTTTTTGGAGAGAGTGGGTAGGGTGGTGGAGGAAGGTTGGAGGGCCGGTGGGGGGTCGGGGGTCAGGGGTTGGGTGTAGGGGTTGGGGGTGGGGGTGGGGGTGATTGGGATGCTTGCGTGAGAAGATTCGGTTGCTTGTTATGATATTCCCGCGTTATAATTATTGCGTTAGGGAGAAACTGGGACTGGTTTCCCTGTGCTTTCACATTGGCTGTAGTCTTTACCGGGTGTTCCTTTTCTCCCGCCTTATTTTTTTTTTTTTTTTTTTCGAATACCTCTATCTGATTGCCTTCTCTCTCTCTCTCTCTCTTTCTCTCTTTCTTTCTCTCTCTCTCTCTCTCTCTCTCTCTCTCTCTCTCTCTCTCCTCTCTCTCTCTCCTCTCTCTCTCTCTCTCCTCTCTCTCTCTCTCTCTCTCTCTCTCTCTCTCTCTCTCTCTCTCTCTCTCTCTCTCTGTGTGTGTGTGTGTGTGTGTGTTTCTTTTTCTCTATCTCTCTCTCTCTCTCTTTCTATTTCATTCTCTCTCTCTCTCTCTCTCTCTCTCTCTCTCTATATATATATATATATATATATATATATATATATATATATATATATATATATATATCTCTCTCTATCTATCTATCTTTCTATAGATCCATCTATCTTTCCTCTTCTTTCCCCCTCCCCCCTTCCTTTCTCCCCCCCCTCCCTTTCTTCAGCCGGCAGCAAGAAAGGCATCACTCAAACCATTACATAACTCGCCAATAAAACCTCCTTGGTGCGTAGGATTTACGATCCTTACGGCATCCTCTCAGTCATTAAATCCGGGTCAGCCAAAGGTAAAAAGGAAATGCCTTGTGCCGTAGCGCTTCTCTCCCTCCGACATGCCGTGCTGAAGGAATCTGACCCTTATTTCGGGGCGGTGGAGGTGTTACCAGACTTCCCTTTTTGTTTTTTCTAAAGATAAGGAAACCCGTTTTTTTTTTGTGTGTGTGGATTTTTGTATTCTCTAGTGAAGTTGGAAAAGAAAAAGAAATAATAAAGATTTTTTTTTTTTTTTTTTTTTTTTTTTTTTTGTAAGGGGGTCGTTTCTGCGTATACACTCACTGAAATTATTATTTCATACACCAGGAAGTATGAAAAGGCGAGCTCTA
>BOPN01001055.1:65000-68223 GCA_017312705.2 Penaeus japonicus
GGAGGGAGGGAGAGAGTGGAGGGAGGGAGGGAAGGAGGGAAGGAGGGAGAGAGGGGGGGAGGGAGGGAGGGAGGGAGGGAAAGAGTGGAGGGAGGGAGGGAGGGAAGGAGGGAGGAGAGACGGAAAGAGGAAGAGAGGGGAAGAGATGGAGAGAGAGAGAAAGAGAGAGAGAGAGAGAGAGAGAGAGAGAGAGAGAGAGAGAGCAGAGTAGGGGCAGAGAGAGAGAGAGCAGAGTAGGGGCAGAGAAGAGCATAAATCTAACCTCAGCAATCATGTACGAACACTTTCCGAACACATTCCTGTACAGCAAAACCCTCCTCCGCACCATCTCCACACGAAAGATTAAACACAAGCCAGCGCCTTCAATCACCTCCCCGGCAGCTGTCTTTCTTACAGCAGCTGTTTAACCTGAGCTTTGGCAGGTGGAAGTAAACCGCAAACCGCACCGGGTCACCTGCCGCTAGATGGCTCTCCCCCCCCCCCTTACCCCCGCTACCCCAACTGCCCTGTTTTCTCGAAGGGGGTCGGACAATAAGCAATAATTCCCCGCCGAAGGGATCTGTGACGCGCCGGTGGTCGTGGTGGTCGTCTTAGCCCTAGAGCTCTTCCTTGAGCGAGTCACGGTCAGGGTTCAGAAATATCTCCCCTGTGGTGAGATGCCGTCGCGCCCATGCCCCAGCTCATGCCCCAAGTCCGCCCATGCCCCAGCTCATGCCCCAAGTCTGCCGATGATTCAGCCCGCCCAAGTCCGCTCATGTTCCAGCCTACTCATGTCCGCTCATGGCCCAACCCGCCTACGCCCGCCCATGCCCGAGCCCGCCCACGTCAGCCTATGCTCCAACCCCCCCCACGCCGCCCATGCCCGAGCCCGCCCACGTCAGGCTATGCTCCAACCCCCCCACGCCGCCCATGCCTATGCCCTAACTCAGCCTGGTGAGTGAACGGAAGGCTTCTCATTTCTTTTTCGTTATTTCTCCCCTTTCTTCGTCTTCTTCTCCTTCTCTTTCTTCTGTTCATGTTCTTCCTCTTTTTCATTCTCTTCTTCTTCTTTTATCTTTTCCTGTTCTTCTTCCGCTTCTTTTGTTTGTTTTTTGTTTGTTTGTTTTGTTTATTCTTTCTTTCTTTCTTTTGATTATCTTTTTCTTTCTCTATTTTCCTTCTTCCCCTAATATAATAATTATTTTCGTCTCTCTTTCTCAGACCACAAACTTTCTGACAGATATTCTTACACACGAAAATCAAAATGGCCCGGGCTGTCAAAATCTAGATTCTACATCAAAATTTATATCATTATTTGTTAACTACGATGGTCTGGCTTGAAAAAAAAAAAAAAAAAGTCTGACCAAATGTGCCAAAAGAAGAGTGTCTCGCTTTTTAGGGGAAATTATTATTTTTATTTATTTTTTTTTTTTTATCTTTTTTTTTTGTGTGTGTTTTTCAATCAACCAGAAGTTGTGATTCTTTTTCTTTAACGCAGAAACATCTCCATTACCTTCTGTAAACGGTCCCTAGTTGTTATATTTCCCTATAATGGGAAAGGACGGACAGATAGTTACCATAATTATTAACTAGATGTTGCCATATTACTAATTAAATTTTACTTTATCTGTAATCAGTACTACTTTCTTGAAAACTAGTTCTAACAAGCTGGAAAATCTCGTGTTTGAGGTCAAATCTGATAGTGAAGATGTAGAACTGGATTTGATTATTAGTAAAACCAAGATAATGGAAACTGAAACTATTGATAAATTTGAACTGTAAGGTAAGGAAATTGAGGTAGTGAAAAGTTTCAACTTCCTTGGGGCTATGATATGCACAGAGCATGCATGCAAAAAATAAATAAATAAATAAAATAATAAAAAAATAAAAAAATAAACCACACAATTGCAATGGATAGATCAGCCAAGATATGGAAAGACAAGAATGTTTCCAACAACAAAAAGACTATATTGGTCGAAGTGCTTGTGTTCCCGGTCTTATGGGGCTTAAGGGTCAGAATCCTGTGCTCAGGTTAAAACCGAAAGAAAACGGGAAGTGGTGTTAGGGAGACTCTCAGAATCTCTTAGACTGAGAAAAAGACAAAGACCTGGGTGTCAGAGCAGATAAAATGCGATCAAGCGCTTGAAGCAAGCATAGTCAAGCACCAGCTGATATACACAGGCCACATTCTGAGGAAAACAGACAGACTCATTGGAGAAAGACGTTCTGACTAGTACCCCTTCCTAGCCAGAGAGGCAGAGGAAGACCAAGGAAGCGCTACTGGGACGGGCTGAAAGACGGAGGGAAGACAGAGGAAATCCTGAAACTTGAACAAGATCGAGAGAAATGGAGGTTGACCAGCATGAAGATCACGAAGAATAGAACACGACTCGACGGAAAAAGGTGAGAAGGTGATATCAGTAATTCAACTTTGCCATATCATTAATTAGATGTTGCCATTTTATGCCCCTGTTTGCATATCTGCCTTTTTTATCGTTATGTTGGTCTATTTACTCATAATGCTCCCCCCTTCTCTCTCATTCTCCCTTTCTTTCTCTCTCTCTCTCTCTCTCTCTCTGTCTTTCTCTTTCTCTCTCTCTCTCTCTCTCTTTCTCTCTCTCTCTCTCTCTCTCTCTCTCTCTCTCTCTCTCTCTCTCTCTCTCTCTCTCTCTCTCTCTCTCTCTCTCTCTCTCTCTCTCTCTCTCTAACATCATGATCACATCATATCATGCATTGTGATATACATTTGGAAGCGCATTCGTAGAACTTAAAAGTTTGGATTAGAAAGGTCAATTCCGCTACTACTGGCATATGATCACACATGCAATATTATGATCCTTATGTTTGTTATATATTACAAGCAGTGCAACTTCCTCATATTATGATCCATATGTATTGTGTATCGTAAGTCACACGAAGTTACTTTTGCATGTCACAAAAGCTTGTAAGTAGTTAAGAAAGCAACATTCCTAACTAGGATGGTCATTTAGCCCTTGCTTTCAACCTGTGCAATCAAGCACCAGCTCTGAGGGGGCGTACTCGTGCTCCCCTCGGCGCCCTGTACGATTAGCACGTCATTACGAGGTACCCATTCCTGCCCAGCTGCCGTTCCCTCCATCTGTACGAGTCTCCGTGGAACTCTTGGCATCGTCTGCTTACGCCCTCGAGGCACTTCATCAACACCGTGCCCGAAATTTCAAGATAAGCCGTCTAAAGTGTATGTCTGTGTATACTTATATATATA
>BOPN01001055.1:68323-70823 GCA_017312705.2 Penaeus japonicus
TATATATCCATGTATATATCTATACGTGTATGCATGTATTTCATTTATTCATAAACACATGTCTACAATGCATACCATATACAGTATATGCATACATGCCCTTACTTATGTATGTCTATATGCAATTATGTGCATGTGTGTGTATGCATGCACGTATTGTTTGCATTCATTAATGGTTGAATACGTATATATGTGTGTATATGTATGCAATTATGCATTCAGTGTTGTGAGTATTACTACTGTACATGTATCTATTTTTATTATGTGTACATATATATTCGTGCTTGAAAGTATTAGTGTCTGCATTTGTGTGTGTGCGTGTGCGTGTGTGTATGTGTATGTGTATATGTATGTGTATGTGTATGCGAATGTGAATGTGTATGTGCATGTGTATGTACATGTGCATGTGCATGTGTATATGTATATGTATATGTGTATATGTATATGTATATGTATATGTACATGTATATGTGTATGTGTGTGAATGTATGTGTGTGTATGTGCGTGTGTATGTTTGTGTGTATGTGTGTGTGTGTGTGCATGCGTGCACGCGCGTGCAATGCCTGCGTGCGAGCGCATCTCGAACACAAAACGACCCTCAGCCTCATCCCACTTTCCGGTCAAGCTCACAAAATGCACGCCACACAAGAGCACAGGGGAGTCCTCACAGGGTGCCTCAAAAGAGTTCTCACAGGAGTCCTCACAGAAGAGTCCTCACTGGAGAGTCCTCACGGGGGAGTCCTCTCATGAGAGTCCTCGCAGAAGAGTCCTCACAGGAGAGTCCTCACAGCAGAGTCCTCACAGGAGAGTCCTCACAGGAGATTCCTCACAGGAGAGTCCTCACTGGAGAGCCCTCACTGGAGAGTCCTCACAGAGGAGTCCTCTCATGAGAGTCCTCACAGGAGAGTCCTCACAGGGGAGTCCTCTCATGAGAGTCCTCACAGGAGAGTCCTCACAGGGGAGTCCTCACAGGAGAGTCCTCTCATGAGAGTCCTCACAGGAGAGTCCTCACAGGGGAGTCCTCACAGGAGAGTCCTCACAGGGGAGTCCTCTCATGAGAGTCCTCACAGAAGAGTCCTCACAGGGGAGTCCTAACAGGGAAGTCTTCACAGGAGAGTCCTTACTGGAAAGTCCTCACAGAAGAGTCCTCACAGTAGAGTCCTCACTGTAGAGCCCTCACTGGAGAGTCCTCACAGGGGAGTCCTCTCATGAGAGTCCCCACTGGGGAGTCCTCTCATGAGAGTCCTCACAGGAGAGTCCTCACTGGGGAGTCCTCACTGGGGAGTCCTCACAGGAAAGTCCTCACAGGAGAGTCCTCACAGGAAAGTCCTCACAGGAGAGTCCTCACAGGAAAGTCCTCACAGGAGAGTCCTCACAGGAGAGTCCTCACAGGAGAGTCCTCACAGGAGAGTCCTCACAGGAGAGTCCTCACAGGAAAGTCCTCACAGGAGAGTCCACACAGAGAAGTCCTCACAGGAGCGTCTCCCGAGGCAGCGAGTCCTCGGCGCCGCGCGAGCCATGACCTTCGGCGCGTCCCGTCCCCAAGTCGATGCCGGAGGACGCGCCGCCGCCGCTGGGACTCACCGTGCAGGCCGAGGGCGTCCGCCACCTTCTGCCACATGTTCTCCTTCTTCCGCAGGTCCCGGTAGTCGTAGCTGTTCTGGTCGTAGAGGCCCGGGTACTGCTGGACCTCGATGATGAGCTTCTCGTCCTGGTCGAGCTGGTTCATGGCGGAGGCGAGCGGCGAGAGAGGGAGGCAGGCGGAGGCGCGCGGAGGATGCTGAGCACGGGAGAGACAGGGAGGGAGCGGGGACGCCGAGCTAGGCGTAGGCTGACAGCGCCGCACTGCGTCTGCTCTGCGAGGGTTAGCAGGCGCCGTACGACAACTGCGGCACGCACGCCGACGCTCCGGTGCGGGCGGGGAAGGCGGTCGCCGCACCCGACGGAAAATCGATGGAAATCACGCTCGCCGTAATATCTGTCGGTCGGTCGGGTCGGGCATGAAATAGTGTGATCGCTTTGGAGGGCTCGTGGCAGGCGCTGTTTGCCGAGGGAAGGTGATTATGGCTCGGGAAGACAGTGGATATGGGTGCATACAGAAACACTGTGTGGATACATACATACATATATATATATATATATATATATATATATATATATATATATATATATATATATACATATATATGTATGTGTGTGTGTGTGTGTGTGTATGTATATATATACATATATATACATATATATATATATATATATATATATATATATATATATATATATATATATATATATATACATATATATAAATATATATATATATATATATATATATATATACATATATATACATACATACATACACATACACATATACATACATACACACACACACACACACACACACACACACACACACGTGTGTGTGTGTGTGTATGTGTGTGTGTGTGTGTGTGTGTGTGTGTATGCACGTGCGTGTGTGTGTGTGTGGTAATAAAGATAG
>BOPN01001055.1:78323-93323 GCA_017312705.2 Penaeus japonicus
ACCCTTGCGTCTGACCGAGCCTCCTGTGAGCGCCGACGAAGACAGAGATACGGAATCCCTCAGACGGCGAGTCCTGACGCCAGGAGCTTCCTCGTCGTCCTCGGAGAGTGGGATCCTGCAGACCTTTCGGGCGACGCACCGCAAGAGTGTTCGCGCTCCTGAACGGAAGTGGTCATTCAGCCAGCAATATATGAAAGGGTTATAGCACACGTTGGACATGGCGAACCAGTGGCAGAGGAAGAACACCGATGAGGAGTGGCGGAAAGGGCCGAGCGAGCCCCCGAAGTCTACCACCAGATGGTAGGTGTTGAGAGGCAGCCAACACAAGGCGAATAACACGACCACGACTAGTAACATCTTGACGGTTTTCTTCTTGGCTCGGAGCTGGACGGAGAGTTGCTCTTTTGTGGCGGCGCCCACGACCGCCCGCCACCACACCCGCCTCGTCACGCCCACGTAAGCCACGGCTGTGATGCTCAGAGGCAATGCATACTGCGTGAGGAAGGTGGCCAACGTCAGCCACTGGCGAAACTCGAGCGCTGGGTGTGGGTAGCGCGCCTGACATCGCGTCAACTTCCGGTACGTGACCACCTCAACGACCTGAGAAAAGAAAGGAGGCGTGACTAGAGCAAAATATTTCTGCAAAAGGTATACCTGTACAAACAGTAGAGCAGTTAGTATAGTTAGCGAGAATTAGCACTACTGGGATTATGAAAAGAATAAAAATGATTACTTCATCCAGGATATTCGTTATTCTCATATTTGATTTGTTTCGTAATCACCTCATTTTGGACATTTTATTCTATTTGTTTAAACTCATCTATACAAAGCCCCCTCTCCCTCGACCCCGCCTGACCTCGCTGTAGATGGCGTACGGGAGAGAGACGAGGGCGGCCAGCAGCCACACCACCACGATGATGACGGCACCGTGGAAGGCACCCAGGCGAGGCTTTAACGGGTGGACGATCACCTGGGGAATCAAAATAAACAATGAAAGATTGTGCTGTGGAAATATGAATGATGAAAACAGGATTGTAGGGTCTGGGCGCGTGTGGATACAGTACGCACTGACTTACTCTGTGTGTGTATGTGTGTGTGTTTGTGTTCATGTACAAATGTATATAAGCTTTTATATATATATATATATATATATATATATATATATATATATATATATACATACATATACATATATATGTATATATATATGCGTGCGTGTGTGTGTGTGTGTGTGTGACACAGAGACAGATAAAAACAAAAAGAAAAATCAATCAAAGCTAATCATCCACCCAAAGAACTATACATAAAAGAGTGATAGAGATCAAAATCAACAAAAACAGAGACAGACAGACAAACAAACAAATAGAAACAGAGACAAAAAAAAAATACATCTATAAAAAAAAAAAAATAAAAAAAGAGCCAAACTCCCCAGCTGACTCAAAGACAGGCGATAGACTCCAGGGCCTCACCTGATACCTGTCCAAGGCGATGGCGACCATGGTGAAGGCGGAGACGTAGACGGAGGTGGCCTGGACGAAGGGCACGACGCTGCACATGAACCCTCCGAAGGGCCAGTCGTCCAAGAGCACTCTGGGGGAGGCAGGTAGATAGTGACGATAGACTGCGAGAGGAATCATCTTTACTTCATTATGTAGAGAGAGGGATCTTTTTTTCATGAGTTTTTTTTTTTTTTTTTTTTTTTTTTTTTTTTGAGGTATGTGGTCCGTTTTTTTTTTCTTTCTTTCTTTTTGGTTAAATCTTGATAAAGTGACGAGAGAGAGAGAGAGAGAGAGAGAGAGAGAGAGAGAGAGAGAGAGAGAGTTTCTGTGTGTGCGAGTGTGTGTGTTTCTTCTACCTCTTTATTTGTCTGTTTGAGTATTGGTTATCTGGAATGTTTTGGGTATTTTTTGCTTTCCTTCTTTTTCATATTCGTTCTCACTTACCTTCTCCCTCTCTCTCTCTTTCTTTCTCTCTCTCTCTCTCTCTCTATATATATATATATATATATATATATATATATATATATATTTATATATATATACATATATATATATGTATATATATATATATATATATATATATATATATATATTTTTTTTTTTTTTTTCCCCCGCCCCTCTCACTCCACTCATCCTCTCCCAACCCCTTTCCCTCCTCCCCCTCCGCCCCTTCCCCTTACCCTCCTCCCTCCCCCTCCTCCAATCCCCTCTCCCTTCCCCTTACCTTCCCCTCCCTCCTTCCCTCCCCCCCCCCCCTCCCCCCCCCCCCCTCCCCTCCCCTTTACCTCCTCCCCCTCCCCTCCCCCTCCTCCCCTCCTCCCATCCCCACCCCACTCCGAACCTGGCCACATTGAAGGGTATGTTGAGCGCCGTCATGAGGAGGTCGGACACGGCGAGGTTGGCGAGGAAGGTGTTGGTGAGCGTGTGCAGACGACGGTTCCTGATGACGACGTGGCAGACGAGGAGGTTGCCGAAGAGGGACACGCAGATGATGATGGTGTAAGCCAGGATCATGATGACGGTGCGGCCGGGGTCGTCGCGCCGTCTCACCTGCGCCGTCAGGTCGACTGGAAGGAAGGGGAGGTTGGGGTAGGTCAGAGGTCACGGTGAAAGAGAGAGAGAGAGAGAGAGAGTTCTTGTGATGGTGGGATGAGAGGGTGGGGAGGGAAGGAGGATGGGGAGGGTGGAAGGGTGGGAGGGGGGAAAGGGAGAATGAATGAAAGGCATAGTTAGAGTGTTTTGAATGAACAGTATAAGAAGGGAAAAAGAGGAGGAAAATAAATGTATTTTCTTGTGATGAAGAAAGATGACAGAGGTAGAATAACAGTAAGATACCGTGTGGATTATAAATGAATGGAGAGAAAGAAGACGAAGAAAGATTATGAATGAGGAAAGAGAGAGATATCGGGATGTCACATAAATTAATTTGACTCTGAGAGCAAAAGACGTACATTTGATTAATGAGCTCAAAAGGAAATCAGTCGTAACATGACCAAAAACTTTGAGACAAATAGTTTTTAAAGAAATGATTAACCTCATTTTCCACAGCATTAAATCTTTCATAAGGAAATGATTTTCTTGTCTTTGAGTTCTATCGCAAAACTAGATATACTAGTTTTGTGACTCCAGCCCCTCTAAGTATTCCGTTGTTCAGATAAACCAGGTCGTTCTTACACTAAAATGATTTGAAAGGGGGGATGGAACTCTACGGAAACGCAACACCACATTTCAGAACATTTATTAAGCAAAACTATTTAAGCATTTGAAAAAAAAAGGAAAAACGACACCTTAAGATGTCACTTTCTTTTCCTAAGATGAAAAGGAAGATGTCTAATGGGTTATACGACCGCCCGCGCGCAGGTGATGGAGAGGATACTGATATATTTTTTTTTTTTTTTTTTTATCTGTCGATTTTTTTTTTTTTTTTTTTTTTTTAAGTTTATTTTGTCAAAGATATAAGTATGTCAGGAGGATCATTTTTATGAGCTAGATTTCCATCTTTTTCTTTTATATTCTCATTAATTTGAATGAGAATATAGATTTCACAGAAAATTAGATTTTTTTTTTTTTTTTACTTACCCTCCTTTTTTTTAATCTAATTTTATCTTTTTTCACCCTTCTTGATTTTCTTCTTCATATTTCACGCTCATATAAGATCTAAGTGAAATAAAAAAAAGACTAAAGCTATCTGATATTTTAAAGGTTTTCATAAAGAAATGTTGTAATACGATAAACGTACAGTTGAAAATCCTTGTTATGACTGTGTTTATAAAGACCTTCAGAGCTGTTGACGCGATAGCTCCTTCTTGCCCCGAGGTGCTCACCGGAGAGAGGGTGTGTCAGGGTGTCAAAACATCTCTCGGAAATAGTCATACATGTGGCGCCAGGGCGCGCGTGCGTGTGTGTGTAAGTGTGTATGTGTGTGTGTCTGTGTGTGTTTTTGAATCGACCTTATACGGTATTTACTTTACTTTACGATGTCATTATAATAATTAACAATATTCTCCATGTACCTTCATCAAAGACAAACACAGAAACAGAGAAAAAGAAAAAAAAAACGAAGAAAGACAAAGAAAAGACAAACCAAAAAAAACAAAAACCCTCAAACATCATCATCTCCGAAATCCTTGTACAAATAATTAAGTCAGACACGTGACACAATACATCAACATCTCTTCATTAATTAAAGCCGCAAATATATGCAGAAACGAGAAGGCTAAACGCCGAACGGGGACATTAATCAAATCCCAAAGTGTTCTGAACAGGCGTGGCCAAGATGACAGATATTACGCGCCCTTGTAACTCCGTTTTCTATGTGGCTTGATTTTTGCGTCTCATTTGAATCATCTTTATTGGTGTTTCCTTGTGAGTGTTTTTTTTTTTTTTTTTTTTTGGTGGGTTTTTCTTATTTTATCTCTATTTTTTTTTTTCGTGTCGTAGCTTTTGTTGTTGTTCTCTTTTTTATATGTATATCTCTTTCTGGCTACCTATCTGGCCTGTTTGCATACTCCTTTCCTCTCTTCCTCCCTTCCTTCTTCCCTCTCTCTTCCTCTCTCCTTTCCTTTCACCCTTCCTCGTTCCTTCTCTCCCCCTCATCCCTCCTTCTCTCCCTCCCTCCCTCCTTCGTTCTCTCTCTCCCTCCCTCCCTCCATCCCTCCCTCCCTAATCAGTTCCCCTTCGCTCCAACCTTCCCTCCCTCCCTCCCACCTTCCTTCCCTCTCTCTTTCTCTCCCTCCCTCCAACCCTCCTTCCCTCCCTCCCTCTCTCTCTCCCTCCCTCTTTCCCTCCCTCCTTCCCTCCCTCTCTCCCTCCCTCTCTCCCTCCCTCCCTCCTTACCCCCCTTTCTCCCTCCTTCTCTCCTTCCTTACCCCCCCTTTCTCCTTCCCTTCCTCCCTCCTTACCCCCCTTTCTCCTTCTCTCCTTCCCTCCCTCCTCCTCTCCTTCCCTCCCTCCTCTCCCTCCCACCCTCCTTCTCTCCCTCCCTCCCTCCTTCCCTCCCTCCCTAATCAATTGCCCTTCCCTCCATAGTCTCTCTGTCTCGATCCCACACCACTGTATTGGCTTGGTGTCTCCCGTGATTCATCGGGGCAAGAGAGTGCCACGCCATCGCAGTTGTCTTATCTCTTACAGCCTCTCTTGCGTCTTGGAGATGCAGCGGGAGATGGCGGAGAGGAAATTGGAATGTATTATTTGACTTAAAGATATTACCTTCCTTTTTTTTTGGTCTCTCTATTTCCTGATTTCGTTTTGTGAGTGTTTTTTTTTTTTTTTTGTGTGTGTCTGTGTCTGGCTTTTTTCTCTCTCTCTCTTTCTCTCCCCTCCTCTCTCTCTCTCTCTCTCCCTCTCTCATTCTCTCTCTCTCTCTCCTCCCCCCCCTCTCTCTCTCTCTCTTCCCCCCCTCTCTCTCTCTTTTTCTCTCTCTCTATTTCTCTCTCTCTCTCTCTCTCTCTCTCTCTCTCTCTCTCTCTCTCTCTCTCTCTCTCTCTCTCTCTCTCTCTCTCTCTCTCTCTCTCTCTCTCTCTCTCTCTCTCTCTCTCTCTCTCTCTCTCTCTCTCTCTCTCTCTCTCTCTCTCTCTCTATCTCTCTCTCTCTCTCTCTCTCTCTCTCTCTCTCTCTCTCTCTCTCTCTTTCTCTCTCTCTCTCTATACATATATATTTTTTTCTCTCTCTTTCTCTCTCTATATTTTTCTCTTTCTCTTTCTCTCTCTCTCTCTCTCTCTCTCTCTCTCTCTCTCTCTCTCTCTCTCTCTCTCTCTCTCTCTCTCTCTCTCTCTCTCTCTCTCTGTCTCTCAATACAGCTATTTTTTCTATCTATACATATTTCTGTCCATTTTTTGTTTATGCTTATACACTGATTTTATTTCGTAGTTCATAATCATCATTATCATCATTATCATAATCATATAATATTACTAATATCGATATAACGTATGTACTGTATATGAGTGAGTATGTGATCATCAAAAGCTTCACTTATGCAATTGACATTCAATCGAGCAATAGCTCAGTTTCGTGCAAGTCTTCTACTCAAGCGTCCAGAGTTCGCGTCCCAAACAGTAAGCCGTTTTGGGGGGGGGGAGGGGTCGCTATCATAATCATTAATAGTTCTATTGTCAATGTTATTATTGTTAGCATTATTGTTATCTCTATTAGTTCATCATCATCATTATTATCATTGTCATTTTCATCCTCATTAGTATTGCTCTTATTATTGAAACGCTTACTATCTAAGCATTATCGTTATCATAATCTTTATTAATCCGTTCATTATCATCATCATCGACATTGCCATCACTTTCATTATCATTTTTACTATCATAGTTGTTATCATCATTATCATAATCAAAATAAAATTATTGTTATCGCTGTTGTTATTATTATCGTCATTACCGTTATCACTATTATCATCATTATTGATATCAATATCATTATCATTATCTTTGATATCAATATCATTATCCTTATCTTTGATATTATCTTTATTATTGTTATTATCACCATGATCATTATCATCATCATCGTTACTTTTTCTTCCTGGTATTATTATCATCATTATTACAATAATAATCATCACCTTCCTTATCATTATCTTTCTCCTTATCATCATTATTATAATTATTTCTATCATTATCAATATCATCATCATCCCCATCATCATCACTATAATCAGTGTCATCATCATTATCATCGTCACAATCATCATTACCATCAAATTATCATCACCATCATCATCATAAACATCACCATTATCACCATCATCATCATTATCACCATCTTCATCATCGTTATTGCCATCATCATCATCATCATCATTATCACCATCAGCATCACCACTGTCATCCTCATCACCATCAACACCATCAGTGTCATCCTCATCATTATCACCACCATCATTATCACCACCACCATTATCATATATATTGTTATCATTAGCATTTTTCCCTTTTTTTATCATCGTTATTATCGTTGCTTTTATAATCATCGCTGTTGCTGGCTTTGCTTCTATCATTCTCATTACAATTATCGTTATCATTATTATCATCATTAAAACTATGATTATTGTCATCCTCATTATTGATACCATTATCATTATAATTGTTGTTATTAACATAATTATTAATATTTTTATTGTTTCTGTTGCTATTATTATCATTACTAATATAATTATCATTATTATTATTATTATCATTGTTAGTGTCATCATTATTATCATGAAGATTATGCTTTGATTATCATTATCATCATCACTATCATAAATATTATTGATATCGATATACCGTATGTGTATACATGTATATGAGTGAATGTGATAAGTAAAAGCTTCACTAATGCAATTGACATTCAATTGAGCAATAGCTCACTCAGTTTCGTGCAAGTCTTCCACTCAAGTGTCCCAGGTTCGCGTCCCATACAGTAAGCCGTTCTATTTTTAGGGGGGGGGGGGGAGTCGCTAACATAATCATTAATAGTTCTATTGACAAGGTTATTATTGGTATCATTATTGTTATTTCTATTAGTTCATCATCATCATTATCATTTTCATCTTCATTAGTACTGTTTTTATTACTGAAACGCTTACTATTCAATCATCATCGCCATCGCCATCATTTTCATCATCATTTTTATTATCAAAATTGTTATCATCATTATCATAATCAATATAAAATTATTGTTATCGATGTTGTTATTATTATCGACAATACCCTTATCACTATTATCATCATTATTGATATCAATATCATTATCATTATCTTCGATATTGTCATTATTATTGTTATTATCATCTTGATCATTATTACCACCATCGTTACTTTTTCTTCCTGGGATCATTATCATCATTATTGTAAAACTAATGATTGTTATCATTACTATTACTATCATTACCATCCTTATCATTATCTTTATCATCATTATTATAATTATTTATATCATTATCATTATCATCATCATCACCATAATCAGTGTCATCATCATTATTATCATTATCACTATCATCACCATCATCATCATCATCATTACCATCATCATCATTATCACCACCACCATCATCATCATCATCACAATCATCATCACAGTTGTCATCATGATATATATTGTTATCATTAGCATTTTTCATTTTCTATCATCGTTATTATCGTTACTTTTATAATCATCGCTGTTGCTGGCTTTGCTTTTATCATTATCATTATAATTTTCGTTATTATTGTTATCATTATTAAAACTATGATTATTATTTTTCTCATTATTGATACCATTATCATTATTAGCGTTATTGTTACATAATCATTAATATTTGTATTGTTTCTGTTATTATTATTAATACTATTACCATTAATATTTCTATTGTTTCCGTTATCATTATTATTACTATTATAATTATCGTTATTATTACTTTCATTGTTAGTGTTATCATTATCATCATGAAGATTATGATCTGATTACCATTATCATCATCATTATCACAAATATTACTGATATCGATATACCGTATGTGTATACATGTATATGAGTGAATGTGATAAGTAAAAGCTTCACTTATGCAATTGACATTCAATTGAGCAATAGCTCACTCAGTTTCGTGCAAGTCTTCCACTCAAGCGTCCCAGGTTCGCGTCCCATACAGTAAGCCGTTATTTTTTTTTTTTTTTTTTGGGGGGGGGGGGGGGGGGTCGCTATCATAATCATTAATAGTTCTATTGTCAATGTTATTATTGGTAGCATTATTGTTATTTCTATTAGTTCATCATCATCATTATCATCATTGTCATTTTCATCCTCATTAGTATTGCTTTTATTATTGAAACGCTTACTATTTAGGCATTATCGTTATCATAATCTTTATTATTCCGATCATTATCATCATCATCGACATCGCCATCCTTTTCATTATCAGATCATACTATTATAATTGTAATCATCATTATCTTAATCATATTTTCGTGTTATATCATATTGGATACAAATTTCCCCATCCTGAAATAATTTTGAATATTTTTTTTCATGACCTATTAACAAACATTATCATCACAGACACAAAACACGCACGCACGTGCACGTACACACACACACCCGCATTCACACTAACAAAAACACACACACATGCACAGTGCATCCGAATAGTTTTCTCTCCAAAGTAAACAGCGGAGCCTCTGTCGGTAGATGACTGACCTGAGGCGAGGATCACGCGTAGATTTGACTGACAGGCCAGAGAAGGAAACGAGGGAGAGGTCTGAGGGCCGAGACTAGGGGGGTTGTTGTACGGCATCAGGTGCATGACATTTTGTTAAATATCTCGATATCAAATGAAAGGTAGATAATAAGACAGGTCTTACAAATTAAAATGCATCATTGTCTATGTCGCTATATCACCGCAACATGCTTATAGCGTGCCATAACTGCATAATATGGCATGGAAGTTCTGACGGTATATATACCGAAAAAGTTTGACGGTTTATATACACCGTCACGTCAGGGAAAGGGTTAATCACTTCACCTTCATGTCAAAAAAGAAGATGCCTGATATATATATATATATATATATATATATATATATATATATATATATATATATATATATGTATATATATATATATATATATATATATATATATATATATATATATATATATATATATATATATATATACATATATATACATATGAATATATATATATATATATATATATATATATATATATATATATATATATATACATATAAATATATATATATATATATATATATATATATATAGAGAGAGAGAGAGAGAGAGAGAGAGAGAGAGAGAGACATATGTATATATATATATATATATATATATATATATATATATATATATATATATATATATATATAACACAATATTTCTTCTCTAATTATATCTTAAAACGACCTCATTTTCATCTCCATCACAATTTGCTTTTAAATATATTAGCCAATGATATTACCATCAACCTGTTCCTGCCATTTACTCGTTAAATCACTCCCTCATTTTTCCCTACGCTTGTGCCAGAAAAGATAACAAAATCAACTAACTGGTTATCCTATTAAGTCGAGTTGCTTAGTCGTGATTTTGGAGATGCAAGACGACATGTAAATGAGAAAAGAAAAAAAATAGATTTGGAAATAGAATAATTATATGATTATGGTTGTAAGGAAATAGAGGATAAAGGGGATGATTGGATGAACTAAATGAAAGCTAAATGATCAAAAGGAAAATAATAATGGTAATGATACTGTTAATAATGATCATTATGATGATAATAGTGATAGTTTTAATTTTCAGAACAGTGCCTCAACAAAAACACATGAGATATAAAAAGACACAACAAAACAAACAAAAAGAAAAAAAAAAAAAAAAAAAAAAAAAAGAAATAAAAAACTCAACAATAAACAAAAATTAAGAAAATAAAAAGTACACAAACGAAAATAGGAAAAAAACATGTAAAAAAAGTCATTCAAAAAATGGAAAAAAAATACAGAAAAAGAAAAAAATCGTTCCAAAATGATAAACTTAATAATGATATGGATAGCAATTATAATAATAACAATAATAAAAAGTAAAGAAAAAAAAAGAAAAAAAATACAAGAAGCACCAAGAATTAGAAACAAAAAATATATGAAAATACGAGAATGTATAAAAGAAAAAGATAAATTTTTAAAAAATAATAAAACATCAAAACCCCTTCAGAAAAAGAGAAAGACGAACCCCCCCAAACCCATCCCCACCTCCACCCCCACACCCAACCCCCCCGCCCGTACCTGTGAAGTTGGCGAAGGCAGAGTACGGCGGCGGCGGAAGAGCCCCGAAGACGCTGGCGTTGAAGCCCAAAGAATCCGCGGCTTCGGGGTTCCTGGCCAGATCCCGAAGGAGCTTAGTGTAGCGCGCTCGCCAGGCCGCCAGCTTCTCCTCCATGCTGCTGCTTCCGAGGTCATCCGGGGTCGTCGTCTCAAAGCCCAGGTCGTCATAGTCATCTTGGAAGGTCAGGTTGCTTGGCGAGGTTAGGTTGAACATCTTGGGAGGATCGTGTGGCGTGGTCTGACGTGTTCTGACGAAGGTGTGGCGTGGTGTGGTGTGGCGTGGCGGTGGTAAGGGGGCCTTAGGGAAGAAAGGACAAAGAAGGTGAGTTTAGGTTCTTATTTTTTTTCTTTCTTTTTTTGTTCTGCACTCTGAGAACTGAAGGTATTATGTGTTGGGTTCAATTAGGTTTGTCTGGGAGGAGATATATATTTTTTATTTTTGTTTCTCTCACTCTCTCTCTCACTATCTATCGTTCTCTGTCTATTTCTCTCTCTCTCAAGTTCAGACAGTTTGGGCAGATGTTACCACCTCTCCCATTCTTTTTGCTCTCTCTCTCTCTCTCTCTGTCTCTCTCTCTCTTTCTCTCTCTGTCTCTCTCTCTCTCTTTTTCTCTCTCTTTCTCTCTCTCTCTCTCTCTCTCTCTCTCTCTCTCTCTCTCTCTCTCTCTCTCTCTCTCTCTCTCTCTCTCTCTCTCTCTCTCTCTCTCTCTCTCTCTCTCTCTCTCTCTCTCTCTCTATATATATATATATATATATATATATATATATATATATATATATATATATATATATATCTTTCTGTTTCTCTCTCTCGGCTTAATTTGATGTGTAACTCATCGGCAGCAAGTGTGGAAATAATCACCCTAAATGCCAAGAGTGACAACCGCTATTTCCGACCACAAACCTGTCGGACTCCCAAGTGACGTTGTCAAATATCATGTGTGTTTAAGAGGTGTTGCTTTTTTCTCTTCTTTTTTTTTCCTTTTTTCTTTTGGCAAGAGATAACATTAGGGTTTTGCGCGGGTGGGGTAAAAAGAGGGCTTCATTCGTTAAAAAAGAAGGTAAAAATTAACAACGTTGGTATTTCTTTAGGGTATGGAAAAGAAAATACACTTTTGTGTATTACTTATTGCCAGTGTAGATACAAACATACTAAAATGTTTAATATCTACTAACATTTTTCGGAGAGAGAGAGAGAGAGAGAGAGAGAGAGAGAGAGAGAGAGAGAGAGAGAGAGAGAGAGAGAGAGAGAGAGAGAGAGAGAGAGAGAGAGAGAGAGAGAGAGAGAGAGAGAGAGAGAGAGAGAGAACAGAAAGAAAGTGAGCAGAAAGAGAGAGAGCAGATAGAGAGAGAGCAGAAAGAGAGAGAGAGAGAGAGAGAGAGAGAGAGAGAGAGAGAGAGAGAGAGAGAGAGAGAGAGAGAGAGAGAGAGCAGAAAGAAAGAGAGAGAGAGCAGAAAGAAAGAAAGAGAGAGAGAGAGAGAGAGAGAGAGAGAGAGAGAGAGAGAGAGAGAGAGAGAGAGAGAGAGAGAGAGCAGAAAGAAAGAGAGAGAGAGCAGAAAGAAAGAAAGAGAGAGAGAGAGAGAGAGAGAGAGAGAGAGAGAGAGAGAGAGAGAGAGAGAGAGAGAGAGAGAGAGAGAGAGAGAGAGAGAGAGATTCAATTCGATTCAAACATTTTATTCCATAAATTACAATGGTTATTCTTATATGAATACATACATATTTACACTTGATGAGTAAAAAGGTGTTCTTTCAATTTTGTCTTAAAATTACAAAAGTTGTTAATGTTTTTAATATTATCTGGTAACAAGTTCCACATTTTCGGTCCACGAATTTGTACCTGTCTTGCCCCTGTTTCTGTATTTGATCTTTTTACATATAGGGAATTTACCTGGCGTGTTTGAATGCCAGCTGTGTTCCCTACAGTTTGCAGGGGGAATAACCATGGTGGATAGAATCCATGTATCAATTTGAAGGTAAAGAGACAGGTATCATAAATGCACTTAGGATGAATTTTTAACCATTTTAATTTTTGTATATATGGGGTAATATGATCGAATTTATTACCCAGTGCAACTCTTGCAGCAAAATTTTGTAATTTTTGTACTTTTTGAATTTGTGTTTTGTTGGTTGAACCCCATACATTTGAACAGTAGTTTATTATGCTAAGAGCTAGTGTTTGCACGACCATGATTCTAGTATCCGTAGTGATTTGATTTTTTATGTGATTTAGAAATATTAATGTACCCATTACTTTCCTGTGTATGTTATCAACGTGTGTTTCAAATGTCATGTATCTGTCCAAGTGTACTCCTAAATTTTTCACTGAAATGTTTGGTTTGATAGGATGGCCTTCAAATTCTATGGTTGTGTCGATGGGGATTTTGGCAATGTTCTGTCGACTACCTATGAATATGCATTGAGTTTTATGGGGATTTAATTTAAGACCATTACTTTCAAAGTATATTTTTAACGTGGCAAGAGTGTTTTGAGTATTTCTTATTAATGTATTTAAGTTATTTACTGAGTCACTATGGAGAAACTGTGAATCATCGGCGTACTGCACTAGCAGGCAGTTATGAGCAATGGTTGATAAGTCATTTATGAAAACTGTAAATAGGATTGGGCCTAAGATGGATCCTTGTGGAACACCAAAACATATTGGTTGTTTCGATGATATGATTTCATTAATTTTTACAGATTGCGTTCTATTATTCAGATAACTAGTAAACCAGAAAGAATCAATTTTATGGGATCTTAGTTTGTGAAGAAGAATTTTGTGATTTACACTGTCAAAAGCTTTTGAAAGATCACATAATGTGAGTAAATTTATCTGATTTTTGTCTATATTATCATAAATTTTATTAGTTATCTGCAATAACGCTGTTTCAGTGGATAACCTATTTCTAAAGCCATGTTGTGTTTTAGATAATAGGTTATTGGCCTCAAGGAAACTCGTTAGTTGATTTGCTACGGTCTCCAAAACTTTAGATAATACAGGGAGTATTGTAATAGGGCGGTAATTATTAACGTCGTCTATATCTCCTGATTTGAAAATTGGTGTTACTATTCCATGTTTCCAAAGCGATGGAAAAACACCAGTGACCAGGGAAGTGTTAATTATGACCGCCAGATAATGTGCGGTTGCTGGTAGATTATCCTTAATAAAGCGCAAAACAATACCGTCTGCTCCTACAGCATTTGTTATTAGGATAATAGTCTCCACATCAATTGGTTTTGGTCTGAAAATATTAGATGTAGGCATAGCTTGATTTATATTTTGCTGTAATGTAGACGCATTTGTTTGTTCATAAGTTAGTTTACCTATTTTTGAAAAGAAGTCGTTAAAATACTCTGTGCTTTGTGTAGAACTTGTACGATTATCAGTGTGGTGTTTGTTGCTAGGTACGATTGACTTAATAATTTTCCATGTTTTATCCGAATTGTTTTTATATTCTATGAATCTGTTTCTGATATAACATTGTTTTTGCACTTTGTATTAACTGTTTAACATTTTTATTTTTTTTTTTATTTACTGCCTTAAGGGCGGCGTCATTTCTGTTAATTTTTGAGACTATGGTGGGCATTATTTCTGTCTTTAATAGCCCTCTTGATGTCGTCATCTATCCAAGGAGCAGGGGGGCGTCTGACGACTCTCGTTACAAGAGGTGCCAACGCGTCAATACTGCCTTTAATCACTTCTGTAAGGATAGTTACCTGTTTGTCTACATCATCTATTGAAAAGATATTTAAGAGCATCGTCTCTTTAGATCTGATGAGCTCGATGTATGATTGAAGATTATAATGCTTAAGGTCACGAAATGTTTTTGTTATCGGTGGTCGCTTTGGTTTCTTTATATTTAATGTGAGTGTGAGAAGTTCATGGTCAGCAATATGACACGGGATGACATCCGTATGATGGATAATGTCTGACCTGTTAGTTATTATTACATCTAATAAGGATGAGGTGTTTTCTGTAATACGTGTAGGTTTATCTGTAATTTGTTCTAGTTTGTTTTTCTTTATTATCCTAGCTAATATAGCATTAGATTTAGTCAAATCATCATTTAAATCACCTAAGATAAAGAATGGTTTATTTTTCAATGACATTTCTCTAAAGACTTGTTCTATGTATTCAAAAGATTCTAAAGTTGCATGAGGATGCCTATAGACTACGCCAATAATAATGGAAGGAAGCATGT
>BOPN01001055.1:113323-120823 GCA_017312705.2 Penaeus japonicus
TCTCTTCTCTCTTCTCTCTTCTCTCTTCTCTCTCTCTCTCTCTCTCTCTCTCTCTCTCTCTCTCTCTCTCTCTCTCTCTCTCTCTCTCTCTCTCTCTCTCTCTCTCTCTCTCTCTCTCTCTCTCTCTCTCTCTCTCTCTCTCTCTCTCTCTCTCTCTCTCCCCCCCCCCCCCCTCTCTCTCTCTCTCTCTCTCTCTCTCTCTCTCTCTCTCTCTCTCTCTCTCTCTCTCTCTCTCTCTCTCTCTCTCTCTCTCTCTCCCCCTCCCTCTCTCTCAATGATGATGGCGGTGCTAAAGATAGTGATGATGATAATGATACCACCATCATCATCATCACACATGTATGTAACAACGCCATTATCAACATCACTATTAACAATACTAAAGCAGAGATTCAGCTGGGCGAGTTCCCTTGGCACGCTTATGGCCCTAATGAGCGACCAGTGGCAAAATACCTGTGAAATGAACCACCTGATTGGACGAGGCATTTTGATCTAACGCTGGCCCGGCTTTTCGGACGAAATTAGGTGATTTTCTGCAGCCGAGAGCAAACAACAATTTTTTTTTTTTTTTTTTTTTTGCATAGTTTGTGATATCAATTCTTGTTGGGTTGTTTTCTTTTAGTTTTATCGTGAACTTTTTTTTTCTTGTCTTTTATTCGCATATTTTTTTATGTGACTTTGTTTGATTTATGAGTATTAGTTGTTTATACAGTTATTTCCATTTTTGTAAGATAATGCAAATGCACTTTGTAGAATTTTGTAGAATAGTAATGATGGTAATAATTGCAATAATAATGATAATGGTGATTATACAAATAATGTTAATGTTAGTAGATAATAACTGTAATAACAATGATAACGAATATAGTAGCCTCGTAGCTTTACAATATTGATCAAATTAATAACATAAGTATACATAACACTGCTGTAAAAAATGAAAACAACGATAATAAAAATAACCACAGTAAATTTCCAAAAGCCGAATATTTGCATACCATCTTGCAAGAAACGAAACGCAGAAGACTTCTTAATCCCAAAGAACAATTTCGTTAAAAAAAGATACAAAAAAAAAAAAAAAATGACATTGACGAAGAAAACGATTTAAATGTTTCATTGTTTCCCAGTCCTATTTCTTTCGCTCCTGTCTTTCCTTTTTTCTTCTTCTACTACTCCAATTTCTTCTTCAAATATTTTTTTTCCTTCGTATCCTTTCTTTGTAAATCCCAAGACATGTCAAGATGGCTTGCCAAGATGTAAGCGATCCATTATCCACCTCAAGCCGTGATGTTTCCTGATTTCATGAGCTGAATACGAGCCAAAATAGATACATGGATTGATAGATGGATAATGATGATAATGATTAGGATCAAGAATAATGAGAAAGGTAAGGGTAATAATAGTGACGTTGATCGTATGGATGATAATGATAATAATTGTAGTAATAATAATTATGATATGATGGTAATGACAATAATCATATCAATGGTAATGACAATTATAGTAATAATGATAACAATAATGATAACAGTAATGATAGAGATGACATTAAAAATGATTATAACAACAACAGCCATGAAAATTATTATGAAAATAATTTTGATGATGATTACATGGGTGACAACAATGACAGTAATAAATAATGATATCAATAACATTAATAATAATCATGGGAATAAAAATGATGATAATAGTGATGATAATAATAATCATAGTAATAATTATAATAATGGTGATGATAACGATAATAATGATAATATTAACAAAGATAATAATGATGCTAATAATCAAAAATATAATTCAATGGTAATGATTACGAAGATAGTTATGATGATAATAATCATCATAATAATTATGTAGATAACAATGATAGGAATGGTGATAATGATAATGATAATAATAATGATAGCAATAATAATATTGAATATGATAATGATAACAATGATAATAATCATTATTATGATTATTATCATTATTATTATTATTATTATTATCATTATTATCATTATGATGATGATGATAATGTAATAACAGTAATAATGATAAAAATAAGAATGATGATGATAATAGTAAAGACAATGATGATGATAATGATGCTGATATCTATGATTGTAATAATGATGATGATAATGAAAATAACAATAAAGATGATAGCAACGATGATAATGATAACGAAACAATAATGACAATAATCAATATTAGCAATAACAATGTTAAAAATAAAGCTAAAAATAACAATGACAACCAAAAACAAGTAAATAAGAATCAAAATGTTTCTGGAGGAAAAGAGTTGGGCTGAGGAGTGTCGAAGAGAAGAACCCAGACAGGTGTTCTCGAGGCATGAGATGTGAGAGGGAGAGATGTGAGAGTGGGGAAGGAGAGGAGAAGGAGAGGTTGGAGGGAGTGGGGATGGAGAGGGAGGAAGGAGGGAGTGGGGAAGGAGAGGGGAATAGGGAGGGAGTGGGGAAGGAGAGGAAGGGGGGGAGAGGAAGGGGGGGGAGTGGGGAAGGAGAGGAAGGGGGGAGGGAGTGGGGATGGAGAGGAGAAGGAGAGGAGAAGAGGGAGGGATTGGGGAAGGAGAGGGAGGAGGGAGGGAGCAGGAATAGAGAGGAGAGGAGGGAAGGAGAGAGAAAGGAGAGGTAGGAGGGGGGGGGGAGGGAGAGGAGGGAGGAGGGAGGGAGTGGGGAAATAGAGGAGAGGAGGGAGGGATTGGGGAAGGAAAGGGAGAGGAAGGAGGGAGGGAGCGGGGTAAGAGAGGAGAGGAGTTAGGTGAGAGGGAGTGAGGAAGGAGAGAAGAAGGAGAGAAAGGGGGAGTGGGGAAGAAGAGGAGGGGAGGGAGTGGGAAAGGAGAGAAGGGAGGGAGACAGCGGGGAAGGAGAGGAGAGGAGAGAGGTAGGAGGGAGGGAGCGGGGAATGAGAGAAGAGCGAAGGAGAGGAGAGAGTGGGAAAAGAGAGAAAAGGAGAGGAGAGGAGAGAGGAAGGCGGGAGGGAGTGGAGAAGGAGAGGAGAGGGAGAGGAAGGAGGGAGTAGGGATATAAAGGAGAGGAGGGACTGGGGAAGGAGAGGAAGGAGGGACTGGGGAAATAGAGGAGAGGAGGGAGTAGGGAAGGAGAAGAGAGGGAGAGGAAAGAGGGAGTGGGGAAATAGAGGAGAGGGGGGAGTGGAAAGGGAGAGGAAAGGGAGAGGAAGGAGAGGAGAGAGAGAGGAAGGAGGGAGTGGAGAAATAGAGGAGAGGAAAGAGTGGGGGAGGAGAGGGAGAGGAAGGAGGGAGGGAGTGGGGAAGGAGAGGGAAAGGAAAGAGGGAGTGGGAAAAGAGAGAAGAGGAAAGGAAAGGGAGGAGAAATAGAGTGGGGAAGGAGAGGAGAGGAGGGAAGGAGAGGGAGAGATAGAATGGGGTGGGGAAAGAGAGAATAGGAAAGGAAGGAGAAGCGAAAGGGAGGGGATCAGAAATGCCTTAAGTTGTTAATAGACTAATTAAAAGTGTGGAAATGAAGTGAATCTTAGGACCAGTGACCTGAACTGCATTTTCTAGCAACATTTCTAGCAACATTTTGTTAGCACTTTACTAACTACATTCTATGGGGATGGCGATCTAGAGAGTGGAAGGGAAAGGACACAATGAAGAATGACAGAAGAGGAAAGAGAGGGAATGGAGGCAAGAGGAAGAGAGGAGAAAGAAAGAAGAAGGAAGTGAGAGAGAGAACAAAAAAGAAAGAGAAAGAGAAAGAGGATGGAAGGGAAAAGGAACAAAGAAAGGGAGGGTAAAGAGGGGAAGGGAGAAGACTAAAAACACGAAGGAAAAAAAGGAGAAAAGAAAAGAGAGGGAATGGATGTAAGAGGAGGAGAGGAGAGGGAAAAAAGAAGAAAAGAAGAGGAGAAAAGAGAAGAAAAGAAGAGAGAAAGGAATAGGAGAAGAATGAAAGTTTAGGGAGGAGGAGAGGTCTGAGACTACCCTCCCCAGCCCCCCTCTTTTCCCTCACACTCAAGCGCACGCAATACGTATCTTTCAGCAAGGGGTCTTGGCTCGTGTGAGACATTCAGCCAAATGTTTGGAATGGTTGACGTAGACTGACTACATAGATGGATGGCTATTTGGTGGACTGAGGAGATTAGGGCTGGTTGGAAGAATGCCTCTCGCTCTCTCTCTCTCTCTATTTCTTCTTTCTCTCTCTCTTTTTCTCTCTCTCTCTCTTTATATATATATATACACACATACACACACATGGAAGGTCCAAAATATCAGAAGAAGGAAGGTGAGGCGCCTCATAACACGTGTTTCGGTGAGCGAAGGGAAGGACGAGCGCAGACGAGCGACGTCGCAGGTAGGGAGAGTGCGTCCGGTAGCGACTGTAATGTGAGACGACTTCGCTGGCATCGATTATATATATATATATATATATATATATATATATGTACATATATATATACATATATATATATATATATATATATATATATATATATATATATTTCTCTCTCTCTCTCTCTCCCTGTCCTCTCTCTCTCTCTCTCTTTATCTCTCTCTCTCTCTTTCACTCTCTCTCTTTCAGCCTCTCTCTCTCTCCCTCTCCCTTCCTTCCTTTCCTCCCTTCTCTCTTCTCTCTCATTTCCATCGACGTTATATATTTATCATTTACGCCTTTTCTCTTCGTTCTTCTAATTAGCTACTAATTTCTCATAAACAATGTTTTTTTTTTTCTTTTTTCTTCGTTAATCTGTCACCATCGAAAAGGTTAAGTCTGAGTGTAAACGGACGAGGCTTGACAGAATGTTGCGGTCACTTGTACTCATTTGTCACACAGTGAAAGAGAGAGAGGACGAAAGAGAGATCCTGAGAAAGAGGAAGAATGATAATGAGAGAGAAGATAATGAACAAGAAAAAGAACTATAACGAAGAAGAGAAAATAATGTAAAAGAATGATAACGAGAGTGACAGAAAGTAGAAATGAGAGACAAAAAACTATAAGTGTGAAAAAAAAAATAGTGAGAGAGAGAGAAGGAGAGAGAGAGAGAGAGAGAGAGAGAGAGAGAATGAGAAAAAGAGAATCGCCATGTGACATACAAAGAGAATGGACGTTTCAGACAGTTGAGATCCTCAAATGGAGCTTGTGATTAGCTTCTCTTGTTAATTAGAATCCTTACTCGTTTGTTACTTGGACGCTGGGTAAAGAGGACGCTAAGTATATGCTCACTTGTTCGCGAGTGAATTTGGATAGACAGACATAAAGTAACAGGAAACGAGGAGGCAGAGAGACAGAGCGACAAAGAGAGAGAGAAAGAGAGAGAGAGAGTGAGAGAGTGAGTGAGTGAGAGAGAGAGAGAGAGAGAGAGAGAGAGAGAGAGAGAGAGAGAGAGAGAGAGAGAGAGAGAGAGAGAGAGAGAGAGAGAGAGAGAGAGAGAGAGAGAGAAAGAGAAAAAGAGAGAGAGAAAGAGAAAGAGAGAACGTATGTATAAATACATGCTAGAAAGACAGATAGATAAATATCTGATGGACAAACCGACAGAAATAAAGAGCGAGAGAGATATCGAAGCACATTCCCCTTCTGAAACGCAGACAAGGGTATATCATTCAAAGCACAAAGTCAAAAAAGCACGGCCGACTTTTCAAGATGCAGAACACCTTCCAGATTTAAGATGACGCCCGCAGCCAACCATTATCCTTCCAGCGGGTCAATAATAAAGACCAAAGTGCCAAGAGAAGGGATCACCTGCGTGCCACATACCCACAGGCAATAATTATCTTGTGAAAATGCGAACACAAATTGCAAGGTGCAGAGGATGCTTGGCGCTGTCAGCTGGGAGAGCAATGGGAGATCAGGAGCTGTAAGTTGTTCTCGTAAACATTTGTCGGGGCAGAGAACCCGGTAGGAGACTACAAGCAGGTCTACAAGCACATTGGCGGAGGACATTCCTCGTTCTTGTCGTTTCGTGTGTGTTGCGTCTTTTATGCTTGTGTTGTTATGCTTGAGGAGAAACTGTGGGTCTGGGAAGGCCGGTTTTGGGTTATTGTTTGACTTGTAACAAGGAACATTTTTTGCTTTGAAGAAATAATTGGGAAAAGAGTTGAAAATGTGAAGACTTATTAGATTATCCCTTCCTCTTATATTTCCTACCCTTTTAATATCTACATCTTCAATCAAACAAAATAGGTTGCCGTACGAAACTGCAACGAGATAAACACAAAAAAGTTAATCACTAGCTTCTGTATGTTTGCGTAGGTGCTGTTACTCCGTCTGTGTTCTAGCTTGTGTCTGAAGTCATGTGCAATAACCATAACTTCAGGTCACCATGAATCACAAACGGTCAACATTTTAATCAAGCCTAAAAATCTTGAATAAAAGTGAACCAGGAGACTTTCAAGTGAACATTTCTAGCTCCGCTGAACACGCCACTGTTCTACTTTTCCTCGACTCGTGAGTGATTCGTGATCAGTGGCACCTTCTACACTCGCATTTGGAAACCGGTCAAGATTTTTTTTTTCTTTTCGTTTATAGTTCACGAGGCGTTTGAGAGGAACCAATTCAAACATCTAGCAGGGATTTTTTTTTCTCTCCCTCTTTTCGCGGATTATAATATGGAATTAGAATTTGACTGAACTAATTGGTGGCTATAATACTAAAGGGAATTATAAAGAAATATTAGCTTATTCTATAACTGCTGCTGATGATGATGATATCATGAGTAGTATGGAGATGATGATAGCAATGATGACAGTAATTACAAAATATCATAACAATAATAATGATAAAAAATAGTAACCTCGAGAGAGACCGTGCGCTCGCTTTTTACATAGTTCAATAAATTAAACGCTGACCAGCCACATACCCATTAAGCCTCAGTGCGAAATCCTTTATTTCACAAGATCGTCCACCAGACAAAATCTATCTGGCTTTATTACCTGGCATAATTCTTCCTCTTTGTTTATGCAATCCACCCTTGCAAATAAATGGCTCGAAGACTCTATCATTACAACACGGCCGCAATTGACTCAGACTGTCGCAAAACAAACCATTAACCATCACCGCGGATCTGCCAACCGAAAGACAGTAATCTGTTAGTGGCTCTGATGCTTGGCAAGGGAAGGGGCTCTCAGCGGCCGCCGAGAGGAGCCAGACCACCGCGGGCTCGTTTTTAGAGAGACCTTCATTGCAACACCTGTCTTTCGGATGTTTACGTGTGTGTTTTTTTTAGATTAGACATTCAACCTCGTTTTTTATTTCGATTTTCTTTCTCTCTCTCTTTCTCTCTCTCTCTCTCTCCATCTTCTTTCGCCTTTTCTCATTCGTTCTGACAGAGCATTAGTGCGTGTGATGATTATTCAACGTTGGTGGTTTCCGTCTTGGAAATATGGATTAGGCTCGTTGTTCGTCTGGGCGAATTCGCAGCCTCCCTTACGACCGAGATCAAAGTCGAGGGGATACGAGCTGTGCTATTTTCGGCCTTTTTTATACGGTGGTAAAGGCATCGTATTTCTGATATACTAACGGATAATCGTGAAGGTGA
>BOPN01001055.1:146064-168564 GCA_017312705.2 Penaeus japonicus
CATGAAAAGTAAATTACAATTTCCATTTTCAACGTGAGGAAACAGATGGGATTAGGATCACACTAGCAATTTTGTGATATCCAGACATTTTTTCTCCACATCACAGTCAATAATAAGCTTCGTTTTTTCTGCTCTTGTGTTAGTGATGGTGAATAAAGAAAAAAAAGCACTTTGAAAGTTCATACTATATTACAAGTAATAAATCTAGATATAAACAGACCGAATACCAACATGAAACAGAGAAGCTGGTTGGAAATTGTGGGTCTGCAGAAAAGATAATTTATGGGTAAAATAAAAAAATAAATAAATAAATAAAAGTTGTAAGGATTTCAAAAAATTATGAATATTCTTATGACAAATTCAGGGACTGGAGAAATATACTAAATATAACATAGCATGCTGTTCACTCTAAGGGCTACAAGGTTTTATTTTTTGAATAAAATAATAATAATGAATAAAAAAAATCAATATATCTTGGGGGCATAACTATAAAAAAATAATAATAATAATAAATAAATAAATAAAAATCCAAACAAATAGCTGCAGTAATGCCCAAGAGTCAGTCCTGATTGTCATTGAAGTGATGGAAAAGATAAGAAAAAATGATGATAATAATAATAATAATAATAACTAATAAACAATTGGGGTGGGGGGAAATCAATGAATTTGGGAAGCAACACTTTTGGACATGGCAAAGGAACCCCCAAAGTGAATGACGTTTATCTACGCCTAGAAAGTGTGCGTCTGATTACAAAGCGTGGCAACCTCTTCTGAACTGGTCTGAACCCTGAAGCAACTTTTCACTGGAGCTATTTGCACTTGTTAATCATATCTTGTGCTCTAGAAGCAGTATTTATATCATTTGGGATTGAAGCACGCTGCAGTGTCACTCTCCGATGTGTGCTAGTCTTGAGACGGGAGAGAAATGGGCGAAAATAATTTTTTTTTCAAGCAAACTTTTCTTTTGAGGTTTGTAATCAGAGGCATATTTCTAAGACCTTATCAAATACAGGCTGACACTGAATACAGACTTTTCTCCTTTTTTTAATGAAAAAAAAAAAAAAGTCAAGATACATAATATTTAAAAAATACATGACAAAACAAAAGTTACCAGTATACAGTATGATAAAAGAAACTAAAACAAAAAGAACATAAGAAAGGAAATTCTACAGACATCCTAGAGCACAGCAAGCTGGGAAATGCCTCATCACAGGTTTAATTAAATATCTTTGTTCCTTTTTTTTCTTTCCTTCCTTTTTTCACACTTCTATCCAACAGCTATGGAACCATTTGCTTTCTAAATATAAAAAAAAAAGAATAGAAAAACAACACAAAACATAACAAATCACAGGAGATATCCAAGCCTTCAATAAAGCGTGTCGTCCCACTTTCCGACCGACACAAGTCGCACCCTTACAGACTTAGAGCCGTCACTGGGGAGGCTAAAAATGTGAAAACGTACCAGGAGCTCAACACATTCTATCAAACAGAACAAACTGAACTACTAGAGTCCATCTGATTTTGGATTAAAACAAAAATAAAAACAAAAAAAAGAAAAAAAGAAAAAAAAGGAAGAGAAAAAAGAAAGAAAGATACAAGCAGATGGTATCAAATACTGAGTGAGTAAACTGCCAACAAGGCTGGTTTCAACAAATAAAATTAAATTGAGAAATAATAAAGAGGGCAAAGAAGAAGACAAGAAGAAAAATCCGCCAGATGAACCTAAATCACCTCAGATTAATTATCACTACAGAAGAATCTACAGCACTGGCTGCATTAGATTACTTCTTGCTTGAACAAATCTTTACACATTCCATTCAGTGTGGATCCACAAATAGTTATACATACAATCTTAGTATCTTTTTTTTTTTTTACATTTTTTTTGCTTTTGTTTATGTTTTTACTTCAGTCTGGATTCATTATGAATGACATACCATACTGCATGCATACAAGTTGTCTCATTCAACTTGTACAGAGGTTTCAATAGTTGAATGGAATATAGCTCTTCATATTGCATTCAAAGTTCAATATCTTTCTGAGTGGCTTTGTATGTATACTTAATAAACCTATGCTGATTTTGATCCATCGTGAACAGCCCCTTATGCACAAATTAGTTTTATTCAGCTTAAATCCATCATGGCATCATGTGTGGGGCATGCGTCTCGCTGAATCGACTCGAATAAGGACTGCAGTTCGGGTGTGGACTTGATGTGAGCAACGAAATCCGACAGCTGCGGGTTCTTGTCGGCATCCGGGATGGTAAGGAGGGCGGCCACGGCTCTCATGGCTGATCGCTTCAGCTCATCCTGTTTCTCGTATTCTTGCTTCACTGAGTTGGCTTTGACTCTTGTGGTTACTGTTGTGCGCAGTGGTTCAACTAATCGTTCAAGTCTGGTAGAAAAAAAGAAGATAATATTTACAATGACTGACATTCTCTAGGCAAGGAGGAAATAAAGTAATTACATGTGTATCATCCAACTTCAAAGAATCAAAATACCCCCAAAGTTTTAACAAAGTTATTAAGACAATTACAAGTGATATATTTATTTACCTCTGTAAGACGGCCTGGGGACACAGATGGGCTAGCCTTGTAAGCATAAGATACGTCAGCATCTTTATGTCATAATGATCGCGAAGACCTCCTTCCACATGTTCCAAGAAAACATAAATATCAATGCGATCAAGGCAGGTCTCCAGGAGGGTGTACATACACTCAAATGCTGCTTTCCTGATGTCTAGACCATCATCGACTGTGTGTTTGAAGGGTCCCATTTCCACTTCCCGTATAAGTTCTTTCTGTGATTTCAAAGAAATTTATAATAATGTTACAAAAGCTACATCTTAATTCTAGAAGTACAATGTTTATATCTGTATAAAAATGATAAGGAATTTCAATCAACTTTTCATAAACTAACAGGAAATCATCACTTTATCACAATACAATGAATGCAACATATTCATTCAAAGGTTTACATAGAAATACATGTACTATTTAGGTATTTGGGCACATTGACAAAAACTCCCTTGTATGACACACTTACCCTAACTTTAGTTTCATTGTAGAGCTGTGGGAGAATGGTGTCAAGAAGATCCCGAACAAGTGAAGGTTTGTTGTGTGCTGCAGAATTGAATGCAACTAAGGCTACACGACGGACATTTAGGTCTGGGTCCTGTAGTGTTGACAGGAAGTCACCAATGCTATGACGTAGAAGACTGTCAATTGCTGTGGGCTGGAATAAGAATGAAACATATAAGCATATTATAACAAATACAAAATAATGATAATAAAAATAATGATGATAACAATTGCCCCAAACAATAACAAATATCAATTGAAGTAAAACACCCTTGAAAATATTAATCTAGCTTTCTACAGAGTTTACCCAAAATCCTCCCTGCTGAGGAAACAGCCATACCTGGTCTGAAATGGTGAACTTGATGGCTGTAACAATGGTCGTTCTCATCATAGGAGAGTCAGTCTTGAGGGACTCCTGCAGCTTGGGCAGCAAAGCAGATGGGTTGATGAGGGTCAGTTTTCCCAAGCACTCAGCGACAACATTACGTGTTCCTTCTTCTACACACTCTGTGTGTCTGAAGAGCTGTGCCCAGATGTCATTGACAAAGCCTTGCAACACCTTGACACCCTCTGCACTCTTACTTTGCAGGCTGATAATCTAGAAAAGAACAAATATTTTTGTTAACCAAAAACTTCCAGATGGCAGAGAGAAATGACGGCACTTTTCTTGCCAATTTTCTGGCCGTCACTTAGTATTTTCTCGGGACTTTCCCCTCCTTCACTAACGAAGCCAGCTATGAAACTGACGGTGATTGGTCTTGAGATCCCCTCCCAATTCCCTCCAGCCCCCCACCTACATCCCCCATCCACTCCCCCACCTTGTTCTGGAAATAAGGCCGGATGAAATAATACAAATGAGGTCAGCTAAAAAGGTGGTGGTGACGAGTTGATCTATAAACTTACCTGATGACTCAAATCATTCTCAGCCAGACCTAAAATTACTCTTTCGCGTTTTACATTTGTAAGAAAACATCAAGTCTACGATTTTATAGCACAAACTGCCTCAAGGGGAGCTCACACCTGTGAGGGCTTCATGTCTTTCACGGACGTGGGTGAGCCTCAACCATCGACTTTGTATGAACTCGTCGTCGCTCCAGCACCTTCCGTTCCCTTGTTCAGAGATTCCGAGTGGGAGGATGAGGATGAAGTAGACGATCCCGACTACTCTGACGATGGGGATAGTGATAGTGATAGCAGATAGTGACTGCAGCTATGATGAGCTGGAACGGGATGAAGTCACTCTTGACTATGTTCTGGCCCATGACAACTCCATCGACTCCAATGAACCTTTGTCGGAGGTCGAACGCTGTCAAACCGCCCGCAATACCCCTGGGTTGAAGGGATGGAAAGGGTGGCACAAGGAGGAAAACGTGCTGCGTCACCACAGCTCTTGCAGCACGCCCTGTTTGAAGGATGGATTCAGCCTCGAGGAGGACTCAACATAGAAGGAGATCCTAGACTGCTTCTTCCCCTGACCTTTGGCAGACATTGAAGACCCAGACGAATTTGTATGCTCCCCAGCACCCACCCAACCAATCATCTCATATGAAGGTCTGGGAAGACAGCACTGTAGGGGAGCTACAGAAGTATATAGGTATTTGTCTTCTCATGGGAATACAGCTCCGTCCAACCAATAGGTTTTCTTGGTCTGATAATCCCCTTATGAATAGTGATGTGTTCCGTCAGACTATGACAAGGGACTGATACGACTTATTGACTGCCAACCTCCACTTCATCAACAATGAAGATCCTTCAGCAGCAGCCAACCGGTTGTGGAAACTAAGAACTATAGTGGACACTCTGCAAAGGAGCTTCAAAGAAATCTTCACAACGGGAAACAAGGTAGCTGTCAATGAGTCACTGTGGACTTATAGAAGACGTCATCATGCTGTCCAATACAACCCGTCAAAGAGAGCCAGGTTTGGCATGAAAGTGTATAAACTGTGTACAAGTGACAGGAAAGCAGCTGGGTACACTTCAGCTTTCTGCATCTACATGGAACAAGACCAAAGTGATGTCCCCATAAGCATGAAAGCCGTGGTTGACCTAATGCACGAAATGGGGCTATTTGAAAAGGGGTAACAGCTGTACATTGACAACTGGCAGTCTTTACACACACAGTTTCATTACCTACAATTCCAGAAAACAGAGGCCGTCGGTACTGTAAGAGTCAACAGAAAGTTCATGCCAAAAGACTTTTCAGTGAAAAAGAAAGGGGACATCAACATCAGAACATCAAGGGCGGGGACGTTGGCAATGTCATAGTTTGACAAGAAACCAGTCAACATCTTGTCCACAATGCACAGGGGGAATGAGATCATCGACCTCCCTAATAGAAGAGGGGAGGTAAGGAGGAAACCCCAATGTGTTGTGAATTACAACAACTGGATGAAAAGGGTGGATACAAGTGATCAGTTTACTCAGTCATATCCTGCAGCAAGAAAAACATAAAATTGTTTTACAACCTGATGGATATGGCAATCATCAATGCACTTGCAGTGCACAAGTGGCTGGGCGGTAAAGTGACTGAGCTGGAATTCCGCCTCCAGCTCAGCTACTTCACAATGGCCGACGGGGATGATGGTGAGGGGGCGAAGGAGCATCAACCCTCAGCGAGCGATAACACCATCGAGATATCTCTGGTCACCTTCCCAGCCCCGATCCAATCCTCCAGCTCACACCCTCGAAATGAATGATGGAGGGAAGTACCAGCAATGCAAATACTGCCAGCAGACGAGGGGAAAGAGATCCACGTCACGCTACATATGCCGCCTTTCATGTAACAAATTAAAAAAAAAACAAAAAAAAAAACATGTAAATATTGTAAATAACTGTATATATTTTGTATGTATTGTTTTACATATCTTTTATCTAAAAATAAACATTAGATGTTTCTGTAAACCATACCTCACATACTCAAAAGAAAAAAATTATCATTATGGAACATGATACAAAACTATAATACAAAAGCTGGGTATGGAGACAGGATAATATAAAAAATTGTAAAAAGATGAGAAATTGAATACATTTTCCAATATAAGGTCGCAAAAAGCAATTTACTTTTGATTTGATACATACAATTCTCATTGGAGTAATCCTGCGCTATTGCGCGCAGCACGTACCCCACCCAGCCCCATAAGTCCCCGGAATACGAGTTTAGGCCTAAGCGGTAGCCTCCCGGAAATACACCTTGCGCCAGGGATCACTGACCCAGAGGATTTGGGTTAATGAGCAGCATAAAACTAAACTGTCTCCTTACTTTCCTACCCAACAATGAAAATGCATTTTGCCGTCTGATGAGTCTTTGTGCTGAGCCTCATACTATTAATAATCCTGCTTATAGTAATTCAACAAATCATGTAACAATAACAATTTCCATATGGCCATGAAACTTCCAGAAATCAATGACAAAATTTAAATAACAATCTTCAAGACAATATTTCATTATAAACACTAGACAGCCCCCCTCAACTCACTTCCTTGAGGGAATGTAGGAGTAAGTATTGTCTCTTCGGGTTGGCCTCAATCTCAGAAAGAACAAATGGAAGATACTCCTGCAGATTTCCACAGCTGAGGTGACCTAAAGCATAGGAGGCCGCTGACTTGACTTCCTCAGATGGTGAGCTAAAGGATGCTACCACAGCATCCTTGAGTTGAGGAATACTGCTAAGGTCACTGTGAAAAAGGAATACATGTTTCATTATACAATCATTATTTGATCATCTTTGTTCAACTTTTAATTCTATCAATATATAATCGACTAAAATCCAGGGTTATGGCAATAAATCTATTAATCCTAATTCACTAACCACACAACAAGGGATTCCTGAAACTCACATGTGCTTCCCAATTTCTCCAATAGCAAGAAGAGAGAAGGACTGGACTGTTGGAGATCGTGGGTTGGTCACGTCCATCAAGAATCTGTTGACAACACCTACAGCTTCACCAGGATGGGTCATTGTCAGAGCTGCCACGCACTTGGCCATTGAGTGATATGCCTGTCAAGAAAACAAATGATTTGCAACTGTGGGGCAGTGACTGGCCACAAGAGTGCACACTTTTCTGTTCATACAAATTCAGAATGAAGAAAGATCTAATTCAACATTTCAGATAATATAACATGTTAATTGCACATATCTGAAACTACTATTACTATTCCTAGAACTAAAAATAAAAATAAAATATAAACAAAGATTTTTCATTCAAACCTTTTACTATCCAAATCTAAAACAAAAATAGCATGCAAAGCACACTGACATTCCCTCATAGCAACAGTACCTGCTTGTGAATATTTGCTGCCTGAGGTGAGACCAGTGGAGCAAGCAGATGATTGAGAATGTCCTGATAGCCGAGTCCTGGGAGCCCGGCACGGACAACTGCCTCAAAGAGGTCCTGCATAGCTTTAAGAGCTCCACCTGTGTATATAAAATGTCAATATAGACTAAAAGTCAAATTGAAACTTCTAGCACTAAATGTAAGACAGGTTAGAGTGCTCTACTAATAAAAATTGAAACTTCTAGCACTCATTGTAAGATGGGTTAGATTGCTCTATTAATAAAAATGCAAAGTGGGTTATTTTAAACTAAATGAAGAATATGTAAACAAATACCAGCATATCAGACTATTAAGTTGATCTACATTTTTTACTACAAACTAATGAGAACATCATGATTTCTATAAATAATGCAATGCTAACACTCTTAATCCTTCTTTAATTATCATCTTAACCCATTCATGCCGGGGGCATTCCAGCCTTGCATGTCCCAATGCCGGGGCTCTCAAATGCATAGGCCTAAATAAATTGAATAAACAACGCCGTATCGCGTCCCCAGCTAACGGGCCTAGAATGCGCGCTACAGTAGTGTACCACCCGTCCAGAGAGGGTTAAAGTTCACAGGAAAACTTGAAATAACATTCTCATGAAATTTTCTAAAAATCTTCATTAATACAATATTTCTGTACACATAGATAGGCAAATAACAGAAACCTTTAACAGCAGAAGGCTCTTCACTCCAAGCAACAAAAATATATCTAAAACTGAGAATTAATAATAAATTAGCCTTATAACACCAGATGGCATCTAAACATACCATGGCAAGGTCAATCTAAAATTAAGATAGCCTTTATATTTGCCATGGTAATAAAGACTGCTCTCTGTTCTGCATACTACTTATGCATGGAGTTTTATGGCTATAAAAACACTAATCCCAAAGCTACAGCTCTTTGAAGTCATCCTTACTCTTGTATTTTGATGCTATTATTGAAAAGAATAATCTGTTTGTCCACCTCTTATTTTCATCACAAATGAGTAACCTTGGTATTAACCAGGTTGTGACTAGTGCTCCTCTCAGATTAATTCCTGGTGAATTTGGTAAATAAATAAATAATTAATGTTCATAAATCTAAGCTTCACCTTGCAAAAGTGGCGATCTGACCAGAGCCATGACATCTGGCATGATGACCTGGAGGAAGTTGGCCAAGGAGGATTTGTGCAGCTTGGCCGTGGAGGTGAGGAGGGTGAGGCACAACTGGGCGATGTGAAGGTCCGACTCATTGATCAGTGGTGGGAGTTCAATCAGAACCTAGAATAATGACAGGATATTGTGTTAAGGATAAATATTATAAACTGACAATATTCATAAATCCATTAAAGACTATCATAATATCACACTGCACATGTATGTCAATACTTTTTCCAATATAAACTACATAATCTAAAGTAAATATTCTTAATAAATCTCACTTGTGAAAAGAAAGAAAGGAAGAAAAAGACCACACCCCATACTCACCTTGTCAAGCATCTGGGGACTGAGAGCCGAGGAGTAGTTTGTGACCAGAGTGTCCAGGAGGGTCAGCGTGGCCAATTTAAGCGCTCTCTGATTTTTCCTTAAGAATGAGGCTAATACTGGTAAGGCATCCCCGAGGATGGGTCGGAGGTCAATTCTCAAGGGTGAGGCAGCCACTTTTGTGAGGGCCTTGACTGTGGTGAGGCGTGTGATCTCATTGCAGAGGCGGTCTAGGAAGATGGGTAGACAGGTTCCCAGCTCTCCCTGTAGGGGGTAAGGGGATGTGTGTTACTGCATGTATATATACATAGGAGTAATAATAACTATAATAATAGCAATAAAAATAATACTAAGCATTAATCAAGAAATATCATAAACACTACTTTGTTAGAAAAAAAAAAATTCTTTAACTTTCTCCTTCAAGTTCATTTTATTTTCAAGAAAAAAAAAGTTAAAACATGAATTGATGGTTCTTCAAATAAATAAATGAAAAAAACAAACACATTTTCATTGAAGTTATGAATAATAGTGCAAACCAATGGTAATCCTGTCTCACCTGCAAGTGATCTCCAAGGTGCGAGATGATCTGTCCCATACAAGCAATGGCCCGTTCCTTAACCTCTTGGTCAAGGTCAGCAGCACGGAGTCTGGCCAGCGTGCAGTGGTAGAGATCCCCGGTGTATGGAGTGAAGTCAAAGCAGGAAGCTAAGTCTGCAATGGAAAAAAAGAGGGGTATGTTATTTATTTATTTATGATAAGAGTGTCATCTATTTTTTCTTTAGGTCCCAATACAATATCAGTTGTTCTGAAGCAATTTGGAATGGGTATTTGGACTTGACTATTCCATGACGGGACTCATCTGAAAATGTTCAGCTTGGGCTGAGCATTTTACGAGATCATCTTTTCTATTATTTTCTAGATTTATAGTATGATATAGGAGTCTATATATGATATATCAGCCAAGTGATATTAATTACCATTTGGTATGATGCATTAGTTACACCACTGTGAAGGAATGACAAACTTGTATTTTAAACAAAACAATGCAGTGTGGAAGTAACTCAACACCCACGAAAAATGCCCATAGCAGGAGGTTTAAACTAAACTAAAAGACTAGTTCTAATGATAAGTTTGTTGGGCCCTGCAACACTTCCCCAATGGGCCCTGGTGCACTGCATCCTCTGCCACTGTTTAGGTTGAGTTAAAAATAATAATAATAATAAAAAATAAATAAATAAATAAATAAATAAATACACTTTACAATCTTTTAAAAGAGGAATGTTTTTAGTGTAGCGATAATTTCACCTGCATCTTTGAACAGTGATATTCAATCTGAATAATAACTGTTTACTATTTTCCCCAATACGTAATGGTACAAAAATATGAAACAATCAATAAATTGCATACCAAGAGGTCTGATGACCTTCACAATCTGCTGTAGGACAAGCAGCGCCTCTGCAGTGATCTTATAGAAGGGATCGGCTACACAGGTCACAACAGGGGGGAGCAGTTCACCAATATGGGGATGGAACACTTCCCCACTGTGATGCACAAGTAGGCAGTGTACGAAAGCCAGGGTGTCGATCTTCATGTTACTGCTGCTATTTTTGTCTCTGTAAAAACAATGAAAACAATTTTAGCATCCTACAGAGAAGGATCTCCATGACCTGACATCACAAGATATTGTTCAACCAAACATTCAAATCTAGTACAAGAACCAAGGATTTTTTTGCACATAAGAGAGAGAGAGACCTCATACTCACCCAAGAGAGAATTGAATTCCAGGAATAAGTGCAGGAATGTGGTGGGTAAGGGCCCCAGGGTATACTTGAACTAGTTCTGTAAGCAGCGCAAAGCAGCCCTGTCGGGTTTTGATACTCTTCTCCTTCATCTGTCGGTGCACGGCTTTCACCAGAGCTGGGACCTGAGGTAAAATATAAAAAAAAATACTGAATTCTACACGAGTTCATGGTGAGCTCACTAATGTTCACAGTTCACCGAGAACCATCTTCTATCTTGACTCACAGCAGACAAATGCTGTCCCACCAAGATGGCAGAAATGTTTATGAACTTGTGTGTTCTTTTGTTTGCCTATTTCTGCAGATTGTTCAAAGATATGACTTTCATTTGGTAAAGTTGATTATGTTAAAATATAATTTCTGTTGAATTAATAGTTTAAATACTTTCTAAGGAAAAGTTGATTAAGTTCAGTGTTTGTGCAAGAATGAGAAAAATAAGGCACAATTACAAAACTCTAAATGTTCAACAAATTGCATAAATATTTCAAATAGAACACATTTTGTCCTGCCTTATACTCATACTGTTAAATGCAAGGCAGTGAGTGACTTAGTTCATGTCAGTTGGCCTATTTATGTACAGTTGAGTAGTATAACAGTTCTGGTGTAATTTTTTTCTATTTTTCTTTCTTTTTCTTGAACAGGTGATCACAAATTGATATCCCCTTACAATCTATCTTATGGAGAAAAATGGTCTTGTCATTCTACCTTTTCCTGCCTTTTTATTTTTTATTTTTTCTTGTTTTGACTGTAGTTTCCTTGTTTATTCATACATAATGGAGAAATGAGAAGTAGAAACCAAAGGCAGCAAAATAAGTTATTTCATCAGTGCAGGTACACAAAAGCCAGAATTCAAATTCCCAAGTGAGTTACTCATTCTGATTTTACCTGTTCTGGCTGTGTACCACTCTTCCTTATTTTCATTCCACAAAATTGTTGGGGAAAAGAAAATGGGAAAAAAAAGAAAGTGTGAATAGAAGAAAAAGGACCTAAAAAAAGGAAGGAAAGAAAGAAAAAAGAATGAGAGAAAGAAAAAAAGTTAACATTATAATACATATCTATAAATACCTGCTGCTTTAGCATTGAAATAGTTCCCTCCTCTTGCTCCATGGCATCGGGATCAAGGCTGAGACTGAGAGATGGCCGCGTTTGACGCAGGAGAGCCATGTATGCGTGGAAAATGTCAACCTTAACGTTTTCTTCCCTCTCTGTAAAGGTTGGGCAAAGATGGGGTCAGAAATTTTGAAAATCATGTCTGAACCCTTTCATAAAAAAAATATTGAAAAAGTTAAAAGCAAAGATTCCTTAAAAAAGTTTGTTTTATTCATCTATTTCTTAACAAAATGTCTAGGTCAGTATATCTCCACATATAAACATTACCTTTGAACCTCTGAATTAGTTGAGGTGACACAGTTTTGTAAAACTCTATCAGCATTTCATGCCTGGTTGAAATCACAGCTTCAAGACATTTGGCAGATGAACGTCGTACCTTGGGATGGAGAAGAAAGAAAAAAACTCAGGCTAGGTTTTGAAGCAATATGAAGATCAGATTTTTCTCTTGCTTACAATTCTAAGTAATGGTATACACACATAAGAAATAACATTTATCTCACCTTCCACGACATGTCATCATCATCCGAATACTCATCATCTTCTTCACCATCATCATCTTCATCCATATCCATCTGGCCTTCATCATCTTCATAATCATCGTAATTGTAATTAGGATCATGAGTGATATACTTCAGGCACATTTCAACGATCTGTGAAAATGGATAAATAGGTCACAATTAAAATCCATGAAAAGAGAAGAATAAACCTGGATAAAAATCTGTGAAAAGAGAATAACACATCTGCAGTAAATTGACTGCATACTTCAGCTAATAACTAATAACATGATAAACTATCTATATAAATAAAAATATTAAAGAGAAAGAGGAAAAAAAATCCATTAAGAATAAAAACATCAATCTGCATTAACCCACTCACGACGGGGGCATTCCAGCCTTGAATGTCCCAATGCCGGGGCGTTCGAATTATTAGGCCTAAATCAATTAAATGGTTGGCACAATACTGTGCCACCCGGCCACTGGGCTTTTGAATGAGCAGTACAGTACTGTACCACCCGTCCAGAGAGGGTTAACCCATTAACGCCGGGTGGTACAGCGTCTGTACCGCGACCTCTCTGAGCCCGGTGGCCGGGTGGTACAGGTGTGGTACCACAAATTTTTGCTTCGATATTCCGGCTGGTACACACGTTGTACCACCGCCACCTCGCCCACCATAAGTGCCAGAACATGCGTCTTTTTGACTTTTTCTTTTTGTTATCGTGTTTTTGAAGTGACGTCAGAACCCACGTGACTTTCTATGAAGACAGAACCCACGTGACTTTCTGTGACGACAGAACTCACGTGACTTTCTGTGACGACAGAACTCACGTGACTCTGTGGCAGCAAACACGTGACTTTGTGACGTCAGAACCCACGTGACTTTGTGACGCGTCAGAACCCACGTGACTTTGTGACGTCAGAACTCACGTGACTTTCTGTGACGACAGAACCCACGTGACTTTCTGTGACGACATAACCCACGTGACTTTCTGTGACGACAGAACCCCGGTGACTTTCTCTTCAGCGACATAACCCACGTGACTTTCTGTGACGACAGAACCCACGTGACTTTCCGTCTGCGACACCGGTGACGTTGCAGCCCGCGTCATGAAGCTACGTCACTCCGATGACCTGATTCGTCAATTACTTCCACGTAGGGAATTGTGACGTGTGCTTGTGGAAAATGGGGTATAAATAGCCCCCTGGAACACCTCAGAAATCACTCTGCTTCGAGAGATGGCTCCCAAAGCGCTCCTGCTCCGCTGCCGCTCCGCTGCCCGCACCTGTGCTCTCCACCTCTTCGGAGGATGACCCTGCTCAGGTCTCGAGCACTCCGAAGAGGCCCCGCCCTGGGCCATCCCACCTTCCGACGACTTCCCCGTGATCTTCCTCATACTTACGACCTCTGACTGTCTTTGACTTCTCGTCATGCGACGAGGACAGCGACGACGACGCCGACTACCGTCCTCGCAGGCAGTCAGAGGAAGAAGGTCACGGGGGCAGTCAGAGGAAGAAGGTCACGGGGACAGCTCCTGTTCGGAGGACGAACAGGAAGACTACGTCGGCCTGGTGGATACCACGCTGGAGAGCGACGAGCCCTTGTCCGCTTACGTGGACCGTAGGCGCAGCAGGAATGAGCCTGGGACTCCCTCTTTTGTTTGGAGAAAGAGGGACAACTTTCCTCGAAAGCATGCGTTCGCTGCCCATCCTGGGGTCAAGGCCGACCTGGATGGGTCCAGCACGCCACTGGAGATCTTCAGGTGCTTGTTCCTTGAAGATCTCCTCCTCCACATCATCACGGAGACCAACTTGTAAGTAGTCATCATTTACTCACCTTTTGCTCTATATTGTTATATGTTTTGTGTATAGATGTCCTCCCTCAGACAGAATTGTTTTACTTATGTTTGATTTTTACTCTTCTGCAGGTATGCTGAGACACGCCCTCCTCCCTCCTCATCCCATATGAGGAAGTGGACTCCACTGTCCAGGGAGGAGTTCTCTGCATACATGGGCCTCCCGTGTGAACATGGGGCTGCAGCCGCTCGAACACGCGACTATTGGTCCACCGACGAGCACCTGCGGTCGTACCTCTACTCAGACGTGATGGCGCGGACAGGTTGACCACCTCACCAGCCACCTCCATTTCGCCCATTTGGAGGAGTGAAAGCGTCCCCGCAGATCGTCTGTGGAAGCTACGACCGGTGATCGACTCCCTGGATTTGACCTTCAAGTCCGCCCTCGTACTTGACAAGGACATCGCCATCGGCGAGTCCTTGTGGGGGGTCCCGATGGGGCGCTTGGGGTTCATCACCTTCAACCCTTCGAAGCGAGCTCGCTTCGGGTTGAAGGATATACAAGCCTGTGCGCCTCACGGGCCCATCGTCAGGGTGCACTCCCGTGTTTCCGGATATACACGGGCCAGGACCGTGGAGACGTGCCAGCTGGGACGAAGGTCGTCTTGGAGCTGATGGAGAAGAGTGACTGTTTGGGGAGGGGTTACAGTGTCTTTGTTGACAATTGGTATACCTCCGACTCTTTCCACATGCTTCAGGAAAGGCGGGCCCGGAATGCGGTGGGTACTGCGCGCATCAACAGGAAGTGGATGCCGAAGGACTTCACCCCGCACTGAAGAGCGAGATGGACTACAGGAGTACCCCTACGGGCATGCTCTGCGTGCAGTGGCATGACCGTAAGGTGGTCACCGTACTGTCTACGGTTCATCGCGCCTCGGTCGACGGAGACGGAAAGCCCCCTGCGCCATTCTCGACCCCAACGTCGGGATGAAGGGCGTGGACGTGGGTGACCAACTTTCCGCCTCCCTGCCCCTGCTCCGGAGGTCGGGTGTGGTACAGGAGGTGTTCTTCTTCTGTTCGACCTGGCGTCGTCAATGCCTTAAACGTTCCTGCATCAGACACTAGGCGGCCAGAATTCCCAGAAGGAGTTCCGGTTGAAGCTGGGGAAACTGCTCATCGGCGGCTACCGGTATGGTAACGCGCCGATGACCAGGAGGACCGCCCTTGACGAGGGTGTTCTACCAGGCCAGCTTCCGCCACAGACGAGCGACGGCCGCATTCTCAGCAACCCGCCTTGCCAGGGAGTCGGCGCCGATGTCGCCGTGTGTTCCCGCAATGGAATACAGCGAAGGACCAAGACGCGGTGCATAACCTGTGGCGTGGGGTTATGCCAGTATGACTGCTTTGATGGAGTGGCACGGCCGTCTGAAGTCGTGCCCGCCGTCAAAGTAGTCATTCGTACAGTACATATGCTTTTATGTACCTTCTGATTCTCTACATATGCTTATGTAGTGATTGTTGTTTCTACATATGTTTTTTATGTAGTTTCTTCCATTTTATATACATGTTTGTGTATATATGATTGTATATACATTGTACATATGCTTTATGTACTTGTTGTTTACCTTTTCATCAATAAACCTTGTTATTCTTTTCATAATTTCTCATTTTCCACCATAAACATACAGTAGAAATGGTAAAACTTGCCTTTCTCCTTTTCTCTCATGATTACTTGGCATTGGTACTCCACACATCGAAGATGGATACATAAGAAAGCAGAATGAACTCAGAACTCAAAGTTATAACCAGTAAAACATAGTGCGATCTTGTAAAATCGTAAAAATCGACTTGTAACTATTTTCGTTTTTTCAGCTTTTTAGCTCATTATTACGTATCAAAGGTAATCACACAAATCGAAGACGAATACATAAGAGAGACGAATGAACTCTATACTCAAACTTATAACCCATAAAACATAGTTCCGGGTTGTATTATGGATGAGAAAGGAAGTTTAGAATCGTGTTTTATTCCATATCATTCTTATAAAAATCGGCCGTAAACATGGCAAATCAGAGACGATGGAAAAAATATTTTTGGAACGCATCCTCCACTCAGCGCGGCAGACGAAAAACAGCCCGGCGAGCGGGTCTGGCTGGTTTAGCTACCCCCGGCAGAGCGGTGTGGCGACACTCGGCAACCCCCGTCGTGTATGGGTTAAGCTGCATGTTATCAAATAAGTGAACCAGGCCAGCACCGGATAATCCACTGACTGTCATTGATCAAGGCAAAAGTATGCATTGCACCAACCACAATCAACAAGCTATTTCTTCTCAACCAAGACATAATGAAACCAACTCAGCAACGGACTTCAAATATAGAATTTTTACAAGTGAGGCATGTTAACATGATATTAAAGATGCAATGAGGCACCATTATGTATATGAGAGAAACTCACAAAACAATCAAATTTGGAGGAAGGTACTACACCCTACAAAAAGAATGGGCATGAGCTACATGCATGTTCATGATATGCCTCACAACTGATACGGGAACAGTCACTCAATAACAAAGAATTCAAGAAAATATAAAATGATGAAGAGAATCTATTAAAATTGTTAAATCACAACCTAAATTATAAAATAGCTTCTGCAGAATATTAACACTTAAAACAAAGTCACCATACAGTTCTCTGTCTTGACTTCATTCCACCTTTTTTACTACTAATACTGTGGCAGAAAATAATCCATACGATGTACAATATGGAGCAACAAATCATGCAACAGCTTTCAAGTCAACTAAGGATCTTCCCATTCCTCCTTGCACAACACAACCTCTACAGCCCCATTCTCATCAGCTCCTAATTGTGGAATATGGAATTGTATTTCAAATTTAATGGCCTAAATTCATTTTCTTTCTATCTCATGAAGGAATACAAAACACCTCTTATTCATTTCTCTATTCTGAGGATATCCAGTAGCCAATATGCCAATATTGTAGAAGAAACTTAATATGACAAACAACACAGATCATCCCTCTGTAAACAAGTTATTTCATTTGAAATTATAAAAAAAAACTAGTGCAACAACACTTGTCCCGAGTATCTTTATGAATCTCTTGAAGGCAAAACAATCAAAAAAGGTACTTTAATTTCCAGACATAATGGTATATAGTGATGCTATGCAAAAGCTCCTATGCCCTGATAATATTCAACTTGAAACTAAAATAACCATACCTTATTTAGTCATTTCTAGTTTGGCATATCAAAATGTTTTTTTTTCACATTTTACATTTTCAAGCTATATATCATTTTGAGTTTAATATCAGCACTGCCAACTAGTAGGAGAGACCATTTTAATGAACACTCTCCTCTGAGGAAGTGATCATCATCCACCTCCAACATTATGCTATGAGACTCCCTGCACACAGCTAATTGGAAGCTATCAATTTACCTACTATTCTAAGAAAAGAGAGGAATTTACTATAATAAGCTGTGGTAGATTCAGTTGATTTTGTCTAGACATGTCTTTATCAAAATGCTAGTTCACATATTTTTAATATATAAACACTGGGACACATGATATTCTAAGGAGATACATCTCAAGGTATTTCATTAAATACCATGTTTATGAGCCTCAAATGAGTGGAGAGACCTTTGCTAAGCAGCGCCATATGACGTGCTGACACGTTTCATGGTTTTTGCGTCAGACACCGGTGATGAGATATATGGGCAAGGCCGGTGCTCAGGATGAGCGAGCGGGCAACCTAGGATCGCGGCTTGTGCGCCTGAGAGTCTTGAGGTGTTAGGCTTATGCGTTCGAAAACCACGGCATTACGACCATGCAAAGCCGGATTCGCCCCGGTGTAAGTGGGTTAACCATTTGTATTAGAAGACCCCCTTCTTATAAACCTCAACAATAAACCAGAGTTTCCCTTTGCCCGGACCTGTCAGAGTACTAGATACCATTTCAGATATGGTTGAACTCCTGCCTTGTGCCAAAGTACTGACTTGGAGGGGTTATTGATCCAGGAATTCTAATGGAATTTCACAAATTTTGTATTCTCCTTTAGAAATATTGTACCAGCAACACTCTCTGGCTTTGCTGCCAATTCCAACATCCTTTTTGGGGGTTCTACAGCTATCATCCTCAATGCATTATTTCTTTTTATATTAATTAAGGTTAGACTCTTCCTAAAGATAAATTATTATGACTTAACCAATTCATGACAGATAAGAAGATATCACATCATCAGTATGTTTCCCACACAACAGGCGACTCCCTGTGACATCATGGACTTTCGCCATATATATAAATTATACATAGTAATGTTTGTATGTACACATTGTAATTGCATTTGTATGGACACATTTTTCTTGCCTTGTCAAAAATTTCAAAAAGAAAGAAAGAAAGAAAGAAAGAAAGAAAGAAAGAAAGAAAAAAAAAACTTTTTGTCACTCCTTAGAACACAGCAGGTAAAAATTGCTCAGAAAGGTACACCACAACCTCCCTCCATGAAAAATCTATCAGCAGAAATCTGCACATGCAAGTTATATTGCTGGCAGGAGCGGCATTAGTCAAATATGAGCCCCGTCATGAATGAGTTAAGATTGTGATCAATAAACATCTATCTAATAACATTTGTTATCCCTATTAACATTTGTCATCCCTATTGAATGAGGTAAAAAATATATTCATCAGTTTCAGTTGCTTTTGGCAAGTACAGAGCAATTTTTGTTTGTTTGTTTTAGTTCTTTGGAAAATTAAAGATCCAAAAACAATTGGTTCTAAAAAGATTATGATTCCTGATATCCACCGCATAGGGGTTAAGTATACTCAAGCAAAGGCTATGAAACCTGAACAGTGAATTTTGATTATTATGCACTATTAGCTTCTGTATTGTCTTTCTTAATAAAGTCTTTAACCCACACAGGACGGGTGGTACAGCATGTGTACCGCGCATTCAAAAGCCCAGTTGCCGGGCGGCACAGTATTGTGCCAGCTATTCAATTGATTTAGCCTTGAATGTCCCAATGCCGGGGCGTTCGAATTATTAGGCCTAAATCAATTAAATGGTTGGCACAATACTGTGCCACCCGGCCACTGGGCTTTTGAATGAGCGGTACAGTACTGTACCACCCGTCCAAAGAGGGTTAAGCTGCATGTTATCAAATAAGTGAACCAGGCCAGCACCGGATAATCCACTGACTGTCATTGATCAAGGCAAAAGTATGCATTGCACCAACCACAATCAACAAGCTATTTCTTCTCAACCAAGACATAATGAAACCAACTCAGCAATGGACTTCAAATATAGAATTTTTACAAGTGAGGCATGTTAACATGATATTAAAGATGCAATGAGGCACCATTATGTATATGAGAGAAACTCACAAAACAATCAAATTTGGAGGAAGGTACTACACCCTACAAAAAGAATGGGCATGAGCTACATGCATGTTCATGATATGCCTCACAACTGATACGGGAACAGTCACTCAATAACAAAGAATTCAAGAAAATATATAATGATGAAGAGAATCTATTAAAATTGTTAAATCACAACCTAAATTATAAAATAGCTTCTGCAGAATATTAACACTTAAAACAAAGTCACCATACAGTTCTCTGTCTTGACTTCATTCCACCTTCTTTTTTACTACTAATACTGTGGCAGAAAATAATCCATACGATGTACAATATGGAGCAACAAATCATGCAACAGCTTTCAAGTCAACTAAGGATCTTCCCATTCCTCCTTGCACAACACAACCTCTACAGCCCCATTCTCATCAGCTCCTAATTGTGGAATATGGAATTGTATTTCAAATTTAATGGCCTAAATTCATTTTCTTTCTATCTCATGAAGGAATACAAAACACCTCTTATTCATTTCTCTATTCTGAGGATATCCAGTAGCCAATATGCCAATATTGTAGAAGAAACTTAATATGACAAACAACACAGATCATCCCTCTGTAAACAAGTTATTTCATTTGAAATTATAAAAAAAAACTAGTGCAACAACACTTGTCCCGAGTATCTTTATGAATCTCTTGAAGGCAAAACAATCAAAAAAGGTACTTTAATTTCCAGACATAATGGTATATAGTGATGCTATGCAAAAGCTCCTATGCCCTGATAATATTCAACTTGAAACTAAAATAACCATACCTTATTCAGTCATTTCTAGTTTGGCATATCAAAATGTTTTTTTTTCACGTTTTACATTTTCAAGCTATATATCATTTTGAGTTTAATATCAGCACTGCCAACTAGTAGGAGAGACCATTTTAACCCATCCCCGACGGGGGAATTCTAGCCTTGAATGTCCAAATGCCGGGGCGTTCAAATTATTAGGCCTAAATCAATTGAATGGCTGGCACAATACTGTGCCGCCCGGCAACTGGGCTTTTGAATGCGCGGTACACATGCTGTACCACCCGTCCTGTGTGGGTTAATGAACACTCTCCTCTGAGGAAGTTATCATCATCCACCTCCAACATTATGCTATGAGACTCCCTGCACACAGCTAATTGGAAGTTATCAATTTACCTACTATTCTAAGAAAAGAGAGGAATCTACTATAATAAGCTGTGGTTTGAAGGCTACATTTTATGTATAACCCAAACTTTTACTTATATCCTACCATATATTCCTCATAGAAGTGGTAGATTCAGTTGATTTTGTCTAGACATGTCTTTATCAAAATGCTAGTTCACATAATTTTAATATATAAACACTGGGACACATGATATTCTAAGGAGATACATCTCAAGGTATTTCATTAAATACCATGTTTATGAGCCTCAAATGGGTGGAGAGACCTTTGCTAAGCAGCGCCATATGACGTGCTGACACGTTTCATGGTTTTTGCGTCAGACACCGGTGATGAGATATATGGGCAAGGCCGGTGCTCAGGATGAGCGAGCGGGCAACCTAGGATCGCGGCTTGTGCGCCTGAGAGTCTCGAGGTGTTAGGCTTATGCGTTTGAAAACCCCGGCATTACGACCATGCAAAGCCGGATTCGCCCCGGTGTAAGTGGGTTAACCATTTGTATTAGAAGACCCCCTTCTTATAAACCTCAACATTAAACCAGAGTTTCCCTTTGCCCGGACCTGTCAGAGTACTAGATACCATTTCAGATATGGTTGAACTCCTGCCTTGTGCCAAAGTACTGACTTGGAGGGGTTATTGATCCAGGAATTCTAATGGAATTTCACAAATTTTGTATTCTCCTTTAGAAATATTGTACCAGCAACACTCTCTGGCTTTGCTGCCAATTCCAACATCCTTTTTGGGGGTTCTACAGCTACCATCCTCAATGCATTATTTCTTTTTATATTAATTAAGGTTAGACTCTTCCTAAAGATAAATTATTCTGACTTAACCAATTCATGACAGATAAGAAGATATCACATCATCAGTATGTTTCCCACACAACAGGCGACTCCCTGTGACCTCATGGACTTTCGCCATATATATAAATTATACATAGTAATGTTTGTATGTACACATTGTAATTGCATTTGTATAGACACATTTTTCTTGCCTTGTCAAAACTTTCAAAAAGAAAGAAAGAAAGAAAGAAAGAAAGAAAGAAAGAAAGAAAGAAAGAAAGAAAGAAAGAAAGAAAGAAAGAAAGAAAGAAAGAAAGAAAGAAAGAAAGAAAGAAAGAAAGAAAGAAAGAAAGAAAGAAAGAAAGAAAAAAAAAAAAAAAAAAAAAAAAAAAAGAAAAAAAAAAAAAAAAAACTTTTTGTCACTCCTTAGAACACAGCAGGTAAAAATTGCTCAGAAAGATACACCACAACCTCCCTCCATGAAAAATCTATCAGCAGAAATCTGCACATGCAAGTTATATTGCTGGCAGGAGCGGCATTAGTCAAATATGAGCCCCGTCATGAATGAGTTAAGATTGTGATCAATAAACATCTATCTAATAACATTTGTTATCCCTATTAACCTTTGTCATCCCTATTGAATGAGGTAAAAAATATATTCATCAGTTTCAGTTGCTTTTGGCAAGTACAGAGCAATTTTTGTTTGTTTGTTTTAGTTCTTTGGAAAATTAAAGATCCAAAAACAATTGGTTCTAAAAAGATTATGATTCCTGATATCCACCGCATAGGGGTTAGGTATACTCAAGCAAAGTCTATGAAACCTGAACAGTGAATTTTGATTATTATGCACTATTAGCTTCTGTATTGTCTTTCTTAATAAAGTCTTTAATGGAGGAATACATTCTCTGATGTGCTTCCCTTGGTTTCATGATGAACCTAGCATACCATTAGATTAGGTTTCCTTACCTTACCATATCTGACTCTGGAACCAAAGGATTATCATTCTTTTGACCAGGCCTAGGTGTACTATTTGGGCAACTAAGGGAGCTACACCTGGAGCATTCTTTACCAATGATGATCTACATTCTATGATACTCTTAAG
>BOPN01001055.1:176064-178564 GCA_017312705.2 Penaeus japonicus
AAAGCTATAAATATGTTGAATTTAACTCATTGACTATAATAACTTCATGGTTATAAGAAAAATATTGTACTGAATATAGATGTGCATGCCTTACACTTAACTTACTATAAAAATATGAGATCACACCCCTACATTCAAATACATGAAACTCCTGCTAGGTGTCCCAATATATATATGTATATATATATATATATATATATATATATATATATATATATATATATATATATATGTATATATATATGTATATATATATGTATATCTATATGTATATGTATATGTATATGTATATGTATATATGTATGTATATATATATATATATATATATATATATATATATATATATATATATATATATATATATATATATTGTGTGTGTGTGTCTGTGTGTATATATGTGTGTGTGTGTGTGTGTGTGTGTGTGTGTGTGTGTGTGTGTGTGTGTGTGTGTGTGTGTGTGTGTGTGTGTGTGTGTGTGTGTGTGTGTGTGTGTGTGTGTGTGTGTGTGTGTGTGTGTGTGTGTGTGTGAGAATAGTACAGCCTTCTACAGCAGTACCTCTTGTTGCCATACTTATGTGTACAATGAAGTACTCTCATTTGGTGCAAAGATCTGCAACTACAGTCACCAAAATGAAACTGTCCCTTCTAATGATTAGCTTGTTGACATAAAGCTAGTTCTAACTGGTTGTTGTCTACGGGCATATTGAATGTCCTGGTAATATTTCTGCCAAAAGATAGCTATCTCTCCAGGTAAGCAATTATCAATTTAAAAAATGCATCATTTGTATTAGTCTATTGTTTACTGGTCTAAACAGGTCTACTAGTTTGCTATAATATCTTTATATTAAAAAAAATAACCAAAGTCAAACTCAAAATACCAAAACCTGATATGAAAAACTTTACTATGTTCATCATCCTTTTCATTAAACTTATTTTGGTAAATATTCAACCATTTAGTGACAAGAGTGTATATATAGTATGGTTTTACCCATCTTTTATCTATACAGATGGTTCCACTTAATAAAAGCCACCAAGGAGTTAATTGGGGTATTTTTTTAAGTAATAGCCCTAACTGATGCCACCTGTTTGCCCCATTTCTTGAATTTTCATAAAACAATGGTTCTTATTTTTAGAACCATTAGTCATTATTACCATTATGATATAATGCCTATAGTAATAATGAGGAAAGCAGCACTTTAGATAGTAATTAATTTTTTTACTTTTCCCCAAAAACATCAAGGAAAGGGGTAAACAGGTTATGTTAGGTAAGCCTACTAACTGACTCCTTGGTGACTGTACAACTGTGAAATCATCTATGTGTAATAGAAAACAAAAAGAAAAACAATAATAAATAAATAAAACAAAACCATAGTTGACCATCCAATCCCCATCATCAATGGGTTAAAAGACACCTGTACCTCTGGCACTGGCCTTCCCACTGATCAGCATTACCTAGCCTATTGGTGCCTCAGAAATGACTAATAAATCTCTACCTATTATACTTCTGCAGGATAGAGCTTATAAAACCTCCTCGGTATGTACTTTTAAATAAGGAACCATTCCAAGCTCAATCATACCAGAACATAGATGGTAGATGTTTGTTGTGCAATCTTCGAGCGAGTACCACTTGTGCCACTGTAATTGTCCGACACTGCACCACAATTCAACAATCTATATTCTGGCAATATGGAGCTTGGAGTATTTTTCTACTGGAAGATATATCACCCCGAAGGTCTAAGAGTGTTCTAAAATTACCGATGACAAAAATTCACAAGTGGCACCTGGCTTCTGCATCATGGCAAGTCACTGTAGCTGGACATCTAAGGTCTCAAAGCATCTTTTCGGAACATAGTGAGCACGATGTTGGTTACAATTGTCTTCCTGATATGCAACATGACCTACGACCGACTGTTATCTAAGCTTCACATAACTCAATTACTGCCAACATTAAAGACGTAAAATATCACTGAATTCAGCTACACGTCAAGTCCACGTACTGTTCACCCTCTCCCATATAGACGTCTGCTAACAAAATTTAACCGGTTTAAATATAACATTGTCAACATAATCATAAGAAAAGAGTCTTATTCTGAAAGCCTTATGAACAATCATTACTGGTACTATTTCAACCACTGCAATCAAATTAGCAATATCCTCTTCAACAACATTCTATAAGACAATTCTTCAGACAAAATTAATCATTGTTTACCACATGACACAGCTTATTTCATACAGTATATTATAATAAAATGATAATAATAATAACCAACTGCATAACATAAAGATAATGGAATGTTAACAATCACATACTCAAACAGTCTAAGAAAAACATAACAAACCAAATGAACAGACAATGAAGACAGAACAGGTAATGAAAAGGTAAACAACAAACACAAAGCAAATGAGCAGCAAGGGAAACATTGAGAATTCAACGTGACACAGGCGAGAGATCGCTCTACTTCCATTAAATCGTCATCTGTGATTTTATTGCCACGGAGAT
>BOPN01001055.1:188564-191064 GCA_017312705.2 Penaeus japonicus
CCCTGTGCCGAAAAAGAGTGAAAAACACCATGGCTATTATCAGGCCCTCAGGGTACAGCGCCTCTCGGTGGACATTACAGAAACTAAAAAAAAAAAGAAAAAAAAAAGAAAGAAAGAAAAAAAAGAGATGGCGACAAAAAAGTGTGACGGCAGAAAAAAAAGAAAACAAAGAAAAAAAAAGTAAAACGTATCTTCTGGAAATAAATGACATTCCTTTTCAGTGTCAAAAGAACTAATTTCTTGTTTTGCATCCCTCAAATAGGATCATGATAGTTTATATATATTTTTTTTTCTTTTAATTTATGTCATAGTCTGTTAATGCGAAATTTCCTCCACAACATAGTTTTTTTTGACGAAAACAACCTTCAGAACAGAAATACGAAATACAATGAGAATGAAAAAAAAAAGTTTTCTTGTTTCAATCCTCTTTGGAGATGAGGTGGAAAAAAGTCAAAGGTCGAAGGTCACGGATGACTTCAAATTCCTTAGAGCCTAATAGCAACCTCTCCTCCCTCTTCTTCCTCTTCGTTTCCCTCCTCCTATTCTTCTTCTTCGTCTTCTTTATTTTCTTCTTCCTCTTCTTTCTCCTCCTTCTCTTTCCCCAGCTCTTACACCTGCTCTTCCTCTCCATCCTCCTCTATCCCCCTATGTTCCACCTCATCTCTCTCCTTATCGACCTCCTAATCCTTTTTGTCTTCCTCCTCCTCTTATCCCATCTTTTCCTCCTCCTCTTCACCTACCTCTTCCTTCCTATTCTTCTTCTCATTCATTCTTCTCCGCCTTCTTCTTCTTCTTCTTCTACTTCTTCGGTGTTGTGGCGTTTGTCTTTTTCTGGCAAATTACTTTCTAAGAGAATCCATTACTGATGTTCACAACGAACTAATCAGATTAGCATATTCATCCCCACGAGGTCAGATGAGGCCTAATTATGATTCTCTTCTCTCTCTCTCTCTCTCTCTCTCTCTCTCTCTCTCTTTTGTTTTCCTTCTGTTTCTCTTCCCTTCCCTCCTCTTTTATATTCTTTTTTCTTTAACAAAGAATTACTTCGAGCTTTAAAATGTTTATTTCTAGTTGCGTGGAAGTTCCAGTAGTGATCAATGATGGTTTAGAGATTGTGCATTCTTAAGGAGTAGAAAACCATGATTATTCTTTATATCAATGGTTCTACGCAAAAAATTAAAGCACTTCCCTGTACATTAAACTACAGGGGCTTGGTAGAGATTCAGAAGAATGAATTTTCATGCGAGAAAAGAAAATCATGCTTCCCTCTCACGTGCGTATATGTTCGCATGTGTGATAATAATGATATTAACTCGTTCCCTGACGCGACGGTGTGTATATATACCGTCACACTTTTTCACCGGTAGACTGTTTCGAGGGTATATATACCGTCAGAACTTCCGTGCCATATTATGCAGTTATGGCACGCTATAAGCATGCTGCGGTGATAAGACTTGTCTTCTTATCTAACTTTCATTTGAAATCCAGATATTTAACAAAATGTTATGCAACTACTGCCGTACAAGTCCCCTAGTCTCGGCCCTCAGACCTGTCCCTCGTTTCCTTCTCTGGCCTGTCAGTCAAATCTACGCGTGATCATCGCCTCAGGTCAGTCATCTACCGACAGAGGCTGCGCTGTTTACTTTGGGGAGAAAACTATTCGGATGCGCTGGGCATGTGTGTATGTTTGTTGGTGTGTATGCGGGTGTGTGTGTGTGTACGTGCACGTGCGTGCGTGTTTTATGTCTGTGAGGATAATGTTTGTTAAATTGCTCAAAATTATTTCAGGATGGGGAAATTTGTATCCAATATGATATAACACGAAAATATGATTAAGATAATGATGATTATTATTATTATAGTATAACTTGATAATGAAAATGATATCAATGTCGATGATGATGATATTATGATAATGATAATAAATATGATAATGATAATGCTTAAACAGTAAGCGTTTGAATAATAAGAGCAATACTAATGTTGATAAAAATGACAATGATGATAATGATGAACTAATATAAATAACAATAATGATACCAATAATAACATTGACAATAGAACTATTGATGATTATGATAGCGACCCCCCCCAAAAAAAAAAAAAAAAAAAAAAAAATAACGGCTTACTGTTTGGGACGCAAACTTGGGACGTTTGAGTGGAAGACTTGCACGAAACTGAGTGAGCTATTGCTCGATTGAATATCAATTGCACAAGTGAAGCTTTTAATGATCACAAATTCACTCACATACGTGCATGCACATACGTTATATTGATATCAGTAATATTTAAATGATTATGATAATGATGATAATAATGATGATGGTGATGATAATGATAATCATGCTCATCATGATAATAATGATATCACTAGCAATGAAAGTAATGGTAATAAGAGTAAAAGTAATAACAATGTTGATAACAGAAACAATAGAAATTTTGATAATTATGTTAATAACAGCAATGATAATGATAATGGTATCAATAATAAGGATGATAA
>BOPN01001055.1:251872-259372 GCA_017312705.2 Penaeus japonicus
TATCCATAGCGTAACGAGCGCCGATCGCGTAAGACTTTTATGAGATTCCTTTATTCCTTTGGTCTTTGGTACGTCATTTTGGGTCAAAAGGTCACGTTTATGATGTCTTTGGCGGGTCGTTTTTTTGTGTATGTGTTTTTTTTTATTATTAATTTGGATCTCCCTTTTCTTGGGAATTTCAACTTCGGTCATAAAGGATTTCGGGTGGGATGATGGGTTCTGATTTTGTCCGTTTTGGCGAACTGTCTGGTTTGTGTTTTTCTTGTTTTTTTGTGAAGATGGTTTTATTTTTTTTTTTTTTTTTTTGTCTTCGCTTTTTGTCTCTCTCTCTCTCTCTCTCTCTTTCTCTCTCTCGCTCTCTCTCTCGCGCGTTCTTATCGCTCTCCTTCTTTCTCTTTTTCTTCTATTTCTGTATCTCCCCCCCCCTTCCCTTTCTTTCCACCATTCTCATATCCCTGCTACTATTTCTCCCTTTTCTTTCCCGCTATTCCTCTCTATCCTATACTAGGCATCTGTTTCTATAATATTTATTTTCCCTATTTTTTCGGTCCCTTTTCTTTCCCCATTTTCATTTTTTGGCTCTGTCTTTCTATATGTATCCCCCCTCCCTCTCTCGCTCTCTGGCTCCCTTGCTTTATCTCATCTTCACACCTTATACTTCTCTCTCTCTCCCTCTCTCTCTTTCAAATCCTCCCCCCCACCCCCAATCTCTTCTTACACACCCACCCCACCCCAACCCCCTCCCCATTTAATGCTAAAATATTGACTCCTCAGACCCTGAAACCGACGCCCGGACTTTCCACGATATTTCTTTCCCCCTTAATTCTCTCCCCCCATTCTTTCGCCAATTATTCCCCTCGGCTTCCCCTCGACCGAAGGGAAGAGAGAGAGAGGGGGGTGGGGGGGTGGAGGGGGGGGAGGGGGGGGAGGGAAACAGGCGGATTCTGTGCAGGTTTATGGCATCGACGGGAAGGAGGGAGCTTTTCTCGAAGGAGGGAGAGGGAGAGGAGGGAAGGAGGGAGGGAGGGGAAGAGAGGGAGAGAGGGAGGGATGGAAGGAAAAGTATGGGAGGAAGGAAGAGAAGGAGGGATGGAAGGATGGAGGGGAAGAGAGGGAGGGATGCAGAGAAGGAGGGATGGAGGGATGGAGGGACAGAGAGGAAGGGATGTAGAGGAGGAGGGAAGAGAGGGAGGGATGCAGAGAAGGAGGGATGGAGAGAAGGAGGAAAAGGAGGGATGAAGCGGAAGAGAGGGATGAAGAAGGAGGAAAGGAGGGATGGAGGGGAAGAGAGGGATGGATGGAGGGATTGAGGGAGGAAGGAGGAAGATGAAGAGAGGGAGGGATGCAGGGACATAGAGGGACATAGAGGGAGACATGGATGGAGAAACGGAAAGATGGTAGAGTGGACGGAAGGAAGAATGAATGGAGGGAAAGTATGGGAGAGATGGAGGGAAAGAGAGTAAGGAAGAGAGGAGGGATGGAGGGAAAGATATGGATGGGTGGAAGGATGGAAGAAGGGTAAGAGAGGGAGACGGGAAGAGGGGAAAGGAGGAGAGAGAGTGGATGTCGGGAAGGAGAGGGAGGGATATAAGGAAGATACATGAAGAGAGAGAGAGTAGAAGGAAGAGAGAAGTTATAAATGATAAATAAGATGGAGGAGAGAGAGAGAGAGTGAGAGAGAGAAAGCCAGAATTATAATTAGATAAAACAGATAGACAGATACAGAGACTGATATATAAAGAGAAGAGGAAGAAGAGGAAGAAAGAAAGGCGAAAGAGGAAACGAAGATAAAGAGAATCAGAGGGTAAGGGAATGAGGAGAGAAGAGTAGAGCCGCGGGCATACAGAAGGAAGGAGGGAAGAGAAAAGTGAAGAGAGAAGGGAAGAGGAAATACCAGCGAGAGAGGATATTGGGAAAAACTAACAGAAAGATAGGGATGGAAAGTAAGGAAGAAAGGGGACAGGAGGATAAACACTAAGAAGAAAAAGATAATAAGAACAGCATTTCTTTAAAGATCGATAAACTGGCAAGAAACTACAGAAAAATGATATTGTTATGAAATATACGTAACACGAGAAGCTACTAGTAAACGAAAAAAAATAAACAGGAAGAAATAAAGAACGAAGATATATATATATACATATTTATTTATTTACACACATCCATGCCCATTAAAATATACAAAAGAAAAATCTATATCTCAGGCCCTTCCCTTCCTTCAGATTGACAGCACGATAGCATGAAACAATGGATCTCTCACACGCACTGAGCATCATCAATTCATAGCTTCTTATCTCGATATACAGATAATAATTCCAGAGGCTGCCAATGTTGTCAAGGCGCCGCGTGCTTCATCTCACTTTGGGATCTTACTGGAGTTCTTCAGGATTTTTTTTTTTTTTTTTTTTTTTTATTCTAAGTCTTCTTCTTCTTTTTCTTCTTCTTTTTTCTTTTCTCTTTTCTTTTTTTTCTTTTTCATCTTATTATTGTTTTTCGTCTTTCTTTTTCTTTTCTTTTTCTTCTCTTTTCCTTTTTTCCTTTTCTTTCTCGTCTTTTTTTTTTCTTCTTCGTCTTCTTCTTCTCCTTCTCCTACTCCTCATCCTCCTTTCCCTATCCTTTTTTCTACTTCTCCTTCTTCTTCTTCTTCCTTTCCTTCTCCCACTCCTCATCCTCTTTTCCCTATTCTTCCTCCACCACCTCCTCCTCCTCCTCCTCCTCCTCCTCCTCCTCCTCCTAGTCCTCCTCCTCCTCCTCCTCCTCCTCCTCCTCCTTTACCTTTTCTTCCTCTTCTTCTTCTTCTTCAACATCACCACCATCATCACCATACTCCGTTTATTCCTTGCAGACAATATTCGACTTCAGATTCTAAAACGCAAAGCAAAACACACACGGCCTCGCAATTCACTGTGCAATTGCATGCCTGTCTGAAATGATGCCCATTTCCTAGAACGTAATTTAGATTAATGACATTAACTAGAAGGAGGTAATTAAGATGACCTAAGCATAAGCGATGAAGAAGAAGAAAGAGGAGGAGGAGGAGGAGGAAGAGGAGGAGGAGGAGGAGGAGGAGGAGGAGGAGGAGGAGGAGGAGGAGGAGGAGGAGGAGGAGGAGGAGGAGGAGGAGGAGGAGGAGGAGGAGGAGGAGCAGCAGCAGCAGCAGCAGGAGCAGGAGGTGGTGGAGGAGGAGGAGGAGGAAGGAGGAAGGAGGAGGAGATCAAGAAGGGGTTTAGGAGGAAGAAGAAGAAGAGAAGAGGCGGTTCGAAGAATGAGAGTAGGGAAGGAGAAAACCAAGAAGAAAAAGAGGAGGAAGCGAAGAAACCTAAATGAAGAAGAGGAGGGGGGGAGAAGACCAATATAAAGAAGAGAAAGGGAAGGAAACCAAAACGAAGAAAGAGAAGGTGGAGGGGGAGGGAAGAAGAAGGGGAAAGAATAAATGTGGAAACCTGGGTTAAGAAGAAGATAGGAAGAAACCAAACCAAGAAGAAGTGAAGAAAAGAACGTCAGGGCGAAGTAGAAGAAGAAGTAGAAGGAAAGAAAGACTGAGGAATAGCAGAAGAGAAGGAGAGGGGAGCAAAGAAGAGGTGGAAAAGAGGCCATGACGAAGGAGAAAGTAGAGAAGAGAAAAGGAAGAGGCTAATAAGAAGCAGGAGAGGAGGAAGAGGAGGAAAGGAAAGGGAGGAAAGAAGAACAAAACAAGCAAAACAAGAAGGTGAGGACGAGGGGGCGGTATACGAGAAAGGAGGACAAGGTTGTGGGGAAAAGGGGGGTGGGAGAATGGGAAAGATCGCAAGGAGAGAGAAAATGAAAGGCAAGAAAAGAAAGGGAGGTGGATAAAGAAAAGAGAAAGGATGGAGATGGAAGAAAAAAAAAGAACTAACGAACAAAGGAAAGAAGGTTAACTAAGGAAAAAAAAAGAGGAAACCAAATAAAAAGTAAAACAAAGACAAAAAAAAAAAAAAAAAAAATGTGGCACTGAAGAGAGAAGGGAGAAACGGGAAGGTAATCGCGAGATAGATAAGATAAGAGAGAGGGGAAAGGGAGGGTAGAGAGAGAGAGAGACAACAATAAGGGCCAGAGGGGATGTAATAACAGAGTGGATAAGGGCAGCGAGAACTTTTATAACACGATGATTATACTCGAATATTGGAAATCTGAAGGGTCGTGATTATAGTGTCCTGTGAGAGGTCTTTTCATATTGTAATGAACACAAGAAGGTTATAATGTTTCTATAAGCCTTTACACTTCATTAAACTGACATACTTTCTCTCTTTTATTTTTAAAGATGGGGATTGGTGTTTATATCATTATCAAAATCAATAAGTTAATAAAAAAACAATGAAAGAGGGAGCTGAAGCGAGAAACTGAAGACAACAAACAAGGTTGTAGCCACAACCAAAACTAAAACCAAAACAAGACAATAAAAGATCCTTAGCAATCTAAACCAAGACAAAAACGAAAATCCCAAAAGACGAAAACAAAATACAAACGCCAGGAATAGCATAACAAGACAGAAATGCAATATGACCATGCACCATGAAAAGACGTCAAGTTTACCAGCAGTTAAATCCTGGAGGAGAGGTTGAGGGTGGGGGAGGGGGGGAGGGGGAGGGGTTAAAGGGTGTGTGGTGGATGTAAAGGGGACGAAACCAGATTGCAATATCGGATAATTGCGCTGTTCCCCACTCGGAAACGATGGTTGCAACACAATAGACTGATTTGCAATAAACACAGCAAGAGTGTTATTGCCTCTGATCGCTTACTTATTGTTCTGGTCGGCGAGCAACAAAAGGATTAGAGACTCGGGGCGGTCTTGTAATTCCGTAGAAGTGTGTTAGAGTGCGAGCGTGAGGTCGTCCCCTGCCCTTGCAATTCGGATACTGATGTAGTTTCTCCTGTTCCCTGTGAGATGGTTTAAGTGGGAGGGGAGGGGTGGGGGAGGGTATGGGTGGGTCTTTCGGCGAGGCTTGAGGGGTTCATGTTGTAAAAGAGGGATATATGACATTTTTTTATTTCTTTGTTAGATTAAAAGGTAGAAGGTGTATCTATATGCGCAATGCATACATACCCTCATTGACCTATGTATGCGTGTTTTGTGTGTGTGTGTTAAATCGTGAATAGTACAAAACATATAAAGATAGATACATGACTAATCGAATGAACACAAATCAGTAAACAAAGAAAAGTGTACTTAAATGAATTAATCCATAAGAAAATATGAACGAATAAATAAACAATGAAACTCAATACCTCTGAACGATGTCAGAAGAACGACAGAACCCGTCATTCAAGAGTGAGGTCTGACACCCTCCTCACCCTTAAAAGTGTCCGAGAGAAATTAAGGGATCAAAAGATAACACCAATATACCACTTGGCGTTGACCAATGAGGAGATAACGACTAATTACGACCAAATAACGACCGCCCAGAGGCAGTTAAGATGATAGAGGGAGCGTCATCCATATGCTAGTGGTGGGGGAGGGGTGTGGGGAGGGATAGGGGCAGGAGAGGGAAGGGTGGGGGAATGGAGGGGTAAGGGAGAATAAAGCGGAGAGAAGGAAGATGAAAAGTGTAGGGGAAAATGGGCTTTGAAGGCATGGGGGGGGGGGAAGGGAGAGGAGGGGGATTGAGCGAGTAGGGGAAGCTGTGGGGAGGTATTTCAAAGGGTGGGGGGAAGTTTAAAGGGGGGGGGGGGTTAAAGGAGGGGGGAAGGGTGCTCAACATGGTGTGGGAGGGAGGAGAGCTTTAAGGGGTAGGGGAGGAAGGGGAGAGGGGAGGGGGAGACAGAGCTGGGGATGGGCGAGGAAGGTGGTCAACGGTACACAGAAATTCGCAAATGTGAAGTAAAACAACTGTGTTTGTACCGTATTTTGATGTGTTTGTGCAAGCGCCTGTGTGTGTTTGTGTATGTGTGTGTGTGTTTTTTGTGTGTGTGTTTGTGTGTGTATGTGTGTGTGTGTGTGTGTTTGTGTGTGTGTGTGCGTGCGCGCGCACGTGTATATGTATGAGTGTTTGTGTGTATGTGTGTGTATATGAAGAGAGGAAAGATAGTAGAAAAAAGTAGAACAATGGCGTGAAACAAATATATAGCGAACATGCATGTACCGCGTTTGATTGAAAATTGATGACTTTGGTTGACAAATGTTCAGGTGTTCAAATCATACTCCCGTTGCATGAACAGAAACGGAAAACGAATTGGACAATGAACAAACAAAGAGAGAGAGAGAAAAAAGAAGCCAATATATCATAACTAAAATACTGTTTTTTTTTTTTTTTTTTTTTTTTTTTTTAGATATAGAATTTCACTCCATTGTTTGTGCTAAGACGTGTGTCGACCCTGCAAAGCTGAGATGTTTATTCATCGGGGCAATATATCATAATTCCATCTTGCAATAAATGTATTAAATCATGCTCGTGGTTTGTAATTTGCATGATGTCGGTGCAGTATTACGAGAATATTAGATTACATCCTTTACAGTTATGAAATACCTCTGACTTTCTCCTATGAAATGCTATAGTTCAACCTGTTTTTTTTTAGATTTACATATTTATTTATTTTATTTTTTTATTATTATTATTTTTTTTTTGGAAAGGTGTAATAATTCAATCAATGTATGAGTCATCGGTTTAAACACAGCTTTCCGTCCTTACAACGTCTACCTTCGACTGACAAGCGTAAAGTACGGTAGTTAACCCTTCCAGCCATGGCTCGTGAGACAATTTTTCTTCTGTCGGTAATTTACAGCCCTGTAGATCATTTTTACAGGCTATACTCTTTTTTCTAGCACATAAAGGAAATGTTAACTTGCCTCTATAGTTGAACGGTAAATTCTCACTGCCTTTGTTTAGTGCTCTCTCTCTCTCCCTTCCCCCATCCCCCTCTCTCGCTGTGTCACTCTTTTCTCCCCCCTCTCTTTCTCTCTCTCTCTCTCTCCCTCCGTCCCTTTCTCTTTCTTTTATTCTCTCTCTCTCTCTCTCTCTCTCTCTCTCTCTCTCTCTCTCTCTCCCTCTCTCCCTCTCTCTCTCACTTTTTCTCTTCTCCCTCCTCTCTTTCTCTCTCTGTTTCTCTTTCGCTCTCTCTGTCTCTCTTTCTCTCTCTTAATATCCCTCCCTCCCTTACTCTCTCTCTCTCTCTCTCTCTCTCTCTCTCTCTCTCTCTCTCTCTCTCTCTCTCTCTCTCTCTCTCTCTCTCTCTCTCCCTCCCTCCCTCCTCTCCCTCCCTCCCTCCTTCTCTCCCTCCCTCCTTCCCTCCCTCTCTCCCATCTATCTATCTACCTCCCTCGCTTTACCTTCTCCTTCCCCTTTATCTCCTTCCAAAAAAGAAAAAAACAATCACAGTCTCCCTCTTCCTGCCACGAGAGCAAGCGATCCTTCGTGTCCGTTTGCGTGCAGAACGTTGCAATATGAATTCCATAATCCAGTTTTCGCGGGAAGAAATCATATGCAAGAATTTTTTCTTTCTGTTTTTGAATGTCGGTTTTGGAGTCATATATTCCATTTTCTT
>BOPN01001055.1:266872-271872 GCA_017312705.2 Penaeus japonicus
GGTGGTGATAATGCGGCTGAGGGTTATGGTGAGATGGTGATATGGAAGGGGAAGAGAGGGGGAAAGAGGAGGGTGAGAAGGGGGAACGAGATGCTGGTTGGTGGTGGTGATGGGGATTTGGGTCTTGGAAGTGGGTGGGACGGAGGGAAGAATTTTTTTTTCTGGCAGTTTTGTAGATTAGTAGGCGAGAGAGGAGCGGACTCTGATGGCGGCTGATGTTATGAAAGGGTCGGGTGGTGAGGATGATGACTGTGATATTGATAAATGATGAGGATAAATAAGTGATGATGATTGAATATTTATAGACACTGAGGAGTAATCCTCGAAATCAGTTCCATAAGAGAAATTAAAATGTGTAGAAGATTCAAAGTAAAAAAAAATATATTACACAGGAGCTGCGAGTCATGAAAAGCAAATTAATTCTGCTATAAGTCTACGGTAAAATCTCCATGTTTCACTAAATCTTCGTTTTGTGGTGGGTGGTTTTAAACTAACTCATTAAAAATGTGGTGTTATCATTTCCCGGTGGATTAATCTTTGTCTTATCTCTCACTCTTGTCCCACTAATAAGGAAGAGAATGTGGCAGACAGTTTTTTAATTCCCCAAAAAGTACAAAATGGGCAAAGTTTTCCAGCACTGCCGGGTGCCTTTTTTTTATATAATAAAGATCACTAATTAATCATAGATATGCCAATTTCAAAAGTATTCCACGATAACTTCTTTGTATAAACGAAATGAACACATGTAAAAAAATATATTTTACAGAACAACAAATATCCTTTTTTATCCTTCAGAGCATCATAATCCTCCAAGGCAAGTCTGAGATAAGCTTCAAGTCTCTCAATGGAACCCTTACGAAAGACTCGGAGAAAAAGTTACTCAATCCGCGTGTCAAGAAAGCAAGTCTACATTTTTTTTTTTTTTTTGACAGATCACCGAGTAGTATTAATCAGTTTCGAAAGATGATATAATAAGTAGTACTAATTACGATAAAATATACCTAATGTTAATTGCGATATAGGAATAATACTAATTGCAAAGTACCACTGGAGGGGAGGAAGCACATAATTCAGCGCTTAAAAAGTACATCAGTCTTAAATGGAACTTCGTTGTTCACACATTAATCCTGAATGTGAGAGCGGATGGTAAGCATAAATCACTCCTTGATGGCGAGTGTGAGCACATGCGGAAGACATCGTGGACATCATTTTCAGAAATTTAGTATTCGTCCTTTCATTTTGTCTTTCTTTTTTTCTCTCTGACTGGCCTGGCCGGAATATTATTTTTTCTGTTTTTTTTTTTTTTTTTTCTTGTATCTTCCGTTTGTACCTATCATCCTCTAGTCTCCTCTCTCTTTCTCTCTCTTTCTCTCTCTCTCTCTCTCTCTCTCTCTCTCTCTCTCTCTCTCTCTCTCTCTCTCTCTCTCTCTCTCTCTCTCTCTCTCTCTCTCTCTCTCTCTCTCTCTCTCTCTCTCTCTCTCTCTCTCTCTCTCTCTCTCTCTCTCTCTCTCTCTCTCTCTTTCTCACTCACTCTCTTTCCATTCCCTCTGTTTTTCATCTCAAAGACTTCACACAAAAAATCCCCAACCCATAAATAAAAGCTCTCCCTTACCAACGTCCCCAAATACCAAGTTCTCTACTCGGGTAATCCCACCACGTACCACCACCACAGTCGGTTACTCTTGCCTGTGTGTCCTAGTCAATTAAATGCGCTCTCGAGTAGTCTCGCCTCACGCCTGGGTAATTTAACTTTAAGTTCAGCCAATTGAATCTGTGCGACCTGCGTAATCTATTTACATGTGTGTATGCGTGGTCGTGCAGCGGTAACATTATTTTGGTGGTAGGTTTTGTTTATGTGCCCTTACTTAGGTTGGCTTAAGTTTTCGTCTCTTGTTCCCAATGCAATTTGAAAAGTTGCGATTGATAAAGATAAAATATGATTAATATAATAAACCAATGATAATGCTTTTATGTTTTTCGTCCAGTCAAACTCATACAAGCGACAAATGACAAAACTAGAGAACCTATTTAAGATTTCTTGTTCCTTGTCGTACAGGTCTCCAGCTGGTCTCGAAATAGTAATCAGATGTAAACTTTCTGTCTACAGATGGTAATGGAAGTTGTAGGATAATACAGCTTGCGATGTACAGATGGTTATGGATGTTGTTGTATGATACAGGTGGTGAAATGTCATTTATCTGAAGGCACAGCTGGTATTTCAAGTAGAGGGAAAGGCATTTGATGACAGTTGTTATTCACTTATTGGGAAATTGCTTGTGATGATAGGTGTGGTTTGTGACATGAAAAGAACTGTTGATTTTTGAAGAGAAATTAGTGTATTAAGAATGAAAGCAGAAAATCACTTGTAGCTAATGGTAATGAATAGATAGATAGATAAATAACGATGTATTTCTCTCATTTATTGCTTCTATCTATTCCTATTTATATTTCTCTCTTCTTTCTTGTTGTTAACTACTCCCTTTATCCCGACTATCCCAAACCGAGATTGTCACGTGGCTCGCCAAGTCGACTTGATTTTGAGAACATGACCAAGTAAGGTCGAGCTAGGTCACAAGGTCATGGTTTGCGGTCTGACCTCGAATTAAAGGTGGTTGACCTGGACCTGAAACGTGGGGTTAAAGGGTGCGTACCCATCGCCGAGTCGAGGTTAAAGGTGCGTGACGTACATAGGCCAAGTAGGGGGAGCGGGGGCCAGCCGGGGGGGGGGGGTGGAGATACGGGAACTGGTGTTGCTTTAAAAAGATGAAGAGACTGAAACAGGATTCAATGGATTCATAACGTGCACACGCAATCACAGTGCAATACGTGGGCGTAGTTAGTGATATATAAGCATTGATAAAATCCATCCATACCATACAAAACAAAGTAAAACCGCAAAGACACATACATACACACGAGACAGAAACACACATACACATAAAACACAAACACACTCAAATATCATTATTATTGGAACAGTATTATGTACTAAAAAAAAAGAAAAAAACGAAACGAAAAAGAACAAAAATGAACAAGGACATGAGATGACTCAGAATAACCCCAGTTTAGTACTTGATGGTGGGGGGGGGGGGGGGGGATTTCGCGGAAAGTGGGGAAAGGAAAATTATGAAGGAAAAGACGAGGGGAGGGGAAAATAAGGGAGGAGATAATGATGGAGATAATGATGATGATAATGATGATGCTATTAGTACTACTGCTATTAATAGTATTAATGATAATTATAAGAATAATTATGATGATGTTAATAATGATGTTAACAATCATGATGTCAATAACAATAGCAATAAAGATAATGATAATTATAAGGATGATGATAATAACACTACAGCTATTGAAACCACTGTCACTACTATTACTACTAATGATAATGGTAATAATGATTATGGTAATAACAATGAAAAGGATAATAACAATAATGCTGATAATAATGATAAATAATGCTGATAAAGATCATAATTCTTAAAATGTAAATATGATAATCATGATGGTAATGATGTTGACAATGATAATGATAACAATAATAATGATGATAATGATAATAGTAGTGAGTTTGATGATAATAACAGTAATGATAATGATAGTAATGATAATGATAATGAAAACACTAATGATATGCTGCTGATGATGATACTATAAATGGAAATGATAATGAGGCTAATAATAGTGGAAATGATGATAAGGATGATAATGATAATGATATTACTACCACTACTACATTTCATAATAATAATGATAACGATAATGATGATTATAAAGATGATCATATGAGTGGTAGTGATAAGGATGATGATGATGATGATAATAATAATGATAATGATAATGATAATGATAATGATCAAAATGATATTGACAATAGCAACAATGATAATGCTAATAAAAACTATGATAATAATAATGATATAACAATAATGATAATAATGACATTGATGATAATGAGAAAGATGAGAATTATGACAGTAACAATGATAATAATAGTAGTAGTGATAATGATGATTATAATAACAATGATAACAATGACAATAGCATTAAGGATAATGATCGTATTAATGATGACAACACTAAAACTATTGATAATAGTAATGATAATGATAATGAATATAACGATAATGAAGATGATGAAAGTTACGATGATTATGATATCAAATAAAAAAATCAAATAATTGTAATAATGATCATATCAAAACTAGAAAGAAAGTTCATGAGGAACAAGAAGACAAACGCGAAGAAGAAGAAAGGTGAGAGAAAGAACAATGATAACAGGAAAATGAACAAGAAGACAAATAGAAAGAAAAAAGAAAAAAAGAAGAGGAAGACGAAGAAGAAAGAAAAAAAAACTAATGATGATAATAATAATAAGAAGAAAAAGAAGGAAAATCAAAACGAAGAAGAAGAAAAAGAAAATAAGAAACAAAATAAAATAAAAGTAAAAAAAAGAGGAAGAAGAAACACAGAAAAAAAACATTAAAAAAACAAGCAAACTGTATGGTGACTCACCGATGCCGGCCCCGCGCAGCCTCAGTAATTAACATCATCAGGGGTCATTATCTATAAATTGCCTCCCATTCCTGCATCCATTTCGTGTTAGCGTAATTTTCGAACATCCTCTCTTCCATAATTTATTTTTGTTTTTGCTTTCTCTTATTATTATTATTATTATTATTATTATTTGTTTGTTTGTTTGATTGTTTCTTCTATCAATTACTTTTCTCCCTGTCTCTGTCTTTCTATGTCTCTCTCTTTCGCTCTCGTTCTCGCTCTCGTTCTCTCTCTCTCTCTCTCTCTCTCTCTCTCTCTCTCTCTCTCTCTCTCTCTCTCTCTCTCTCTCTCCTTCTCTCTCTCTCTCTATTTTCTCTCTCTCTATTTTCTCTCTTTCTATTCTCTCTCTCTCTCTCTCTCTCTCTCTCTCTCTCTTTCTCTCTCTCTCTCTCTCTCTCTCTCTCTCTCTCTCTCTCTCTCTCTCTCTCTCTCTCTCTCTCTCT
>BOPN01001055.1:301872-304372 GCA_017312705.2 Penaeus japonicus
CTTGCTTATGTTGGCATAAATAAAGTTCTATGTGCAGAACTTTTATTTCTGCGTTTTTATGAAAAACGGAAAATGTCATCATGATAATCTATTCAAATGTTTATGTTTCTTGGTATCCCGATTATCTGTTTCATTTGAGTACATGTAAAAAAAACGTTATTAATGGATATCAACATTCGAAAAATAGCATGATAAATAAAGGATTCTATAACATTCTTTCAATGTTCAAATGAGTGCACCCTCTGAAGAACAACTCTTGCAAAGTAATGATCAATCCCCCAAGTGATCGTTTGTTCAAATACACAGACAGCGTTACAGGGAAACAAAGGCATGCTTAGGAAATTTAACTTTTTGTTGTAATTAGTGTTCATACCGTTGAAAGTATCGTATATCCTTCTTCCATCGCTGTCGATATCCGTATATACGTTAAAGAGAGAGAGAGAGAGAGAGAGAGAGAGAGAGAGAGAGAGAGAGAGAGAGAGAGAGAGAGAGAGAGAGAGAGAGAGAGAGAGAGAGAGAGAGAGAGAGAGAGAGAGAGAGAGAGAGAGAGAGTGGGAGAGAGAGAGAGAGAGAGAGAGAGAGAGAGAGAGAGAGAGAGAGAGAGAGTGAGAGAGAGAGAGAGAGAGAGAGAGAGAGAGAGAGAGAGAGAGAGAGAGAGAGAGAGAGATTGAGAGAAAGAGAGAGAGAGAGAGAGAGAGAGAGAGAGAGAGAGAGAGAGAGAGAGAGAGAGAGAGAGAGAGAGAGAGAGAGAGAGAGAGAGAGAGAGAGAGAGAGAGAGAATGAGAGAGAGTGTGTGTGTGAGAGAGAGAGAGAGAGAGAGAGAGAGAGAGAGAGAGAGAGAGAGAGAGAGAGAGAGAGAGAGAGAGAGAGAGAGAGAGAGAGAGAGAGAGAGAGAGAGAGAGAGAGAGAGAGAGAGAGAGAGAGAGAGAGAGAGAGAGAGAGAGAGAGAGAGAGAGAGAGAGAGAGAGAGAGAGAGAGAGAGAGAGAGAGAGAGAGAGAGAGAGAGAGAGAGAGAGAGAGAGGGAGGTAGTGTGTGTATAAACAAAAATACTGAATTAATCATAAAAATGGTAATTATCTTTACTCTCTATGACTTCATCAAACCGTCACTAGAAAATGAGATGACCGTCACACTTCGTTAGCTCTGAGATTAACATATTTCCATAGCTTTACGTCCGAGTTTGTGTCCCGCTGGGAATTGCGTCTCTCGGCCTTCCGTTTTAGGCTATGCTGTTCTTTAGTTTCTTTTCCACCAAAATTCACTCTTAGTTATACTCGGAAGAGGAAAGAGATGAGGCAAGGAGGATAAGGGGGGGAGGGAAGGGGAGAGATGAGGCAAGGAGGATAAGGAGGAGGGGAAGGAAGGGGAGAGATGATGGAAGGAGGATAAGGAGGAAGGGGAAGGGGAGAGAGATGAGGCAAGGAGGATAAGGGGGGAGGGAAGGGGAGAGATGAGGGAAGGAGGATAAAGAGGAGGGGAAGGGGAGAGAGATAAGGCAAGGAGGATAAGGAGGAAAGAGACAGGAGAGGGATGAGCGAAGGAGAATAAGGAGGAAGGAAGATAAAAGAGATAAGGGAAGGAGGACAATGGGGAGGGAAGGGGAGAGATAAGGCAAGGAGGGAAAGGAGGCAGGGGACAGGAGAGAGAATAAGGAGGAAGGAAGATGAAAGAGATGGGGGAAGGAGGATAAAGAGGAGGGGAAGGGGAGAGGGATGAGGCAAGAAGAATAAGGAGGAAGGGGACAGGAAAGGGATGAGAGAAGGAGAATAAGAAGGAAGGAAGATGAAAGAGATGAGGGAAGGAGGATAAAGAGGAGGGGAAGGGGAGAGAGATGAGGCAAGTAGCGTCTTGGAACACACAGACTCGATGTGTGGTGGTCGAGTAATTGCGTTTCCGCCCGAGTGATCATTTACACTAATCCTCAGACTGAATGACTGTGGGTGGGAACAGCACACCAGAAGCACAACACCAGACTCGCTTATAGAACCGCTAGATGGATCCATGAAACTGAACTTTTTTTTTCTTATTATTATTCCCTTTTTTATTCGTGATCAAGATAAACAGTTAGTAAAACAAACATTTAGGCATTTCAACGTAATTATAAATGATTTGTTATTGTTGCTGTTTAGCCTAGTACTGAACATATTTTTCAGTCCAGCAGGGAAGTCTGTAGGAATGTTTACCTCACATTTAAGACCATGGGAGTCTATATGGCTCTGGGTTTATGTGAAAGTGTGGGCTCGGCGAGGGAAGTCTTCCGTTTGGGCGCCGATGTTGGCCTACTCTTTGGCCAGGCTTTCAACCCTGCAAATGGACGAGTTAGTTTGATGGAACACGTGGCGTAAACTGTGATGGCACTTTCATTACCATTTATGAGAGAATCGACCAAGCTGTTTGTTAGAAGTGTTTGGGTATTTGTGTATATGTGCGCGTGGTTGTGTGTGAGGTTGTATGTGTGGTTGTGCGTATGTAAGCTCATGCGCGCGCGCGCGTGTGTGT
>BOPN01001055.1:311872-314372 GCA_017312705.2 Penaeus japonicus
CCTTTAAATGGGCGGACTCGAACGGGTTTCAAAACGGCTTCGGAGTCACGTCGCGCTCGTTCGCCTCGAGCCACTTCGGCGAACTTTATCGAAGAGCGGGAGGGGGGGGGGGTATCTGAAGAGGGAGAGGGGGAGGAAGAGGAAAAGAGGGAGAAGTAGATAGGGAGGGAGAAGAAAAGGGTGAGGGAGAAGATGAGAGGGGTGGAAAGGAAGAGGAAAATAGGGAGAAGAAGAGGGGGAGGGAGAGGGAGAGAAAAAGGAAGAAGGAGAGGAAAAAGAAAAGAAGGCAATACGAAGGGCAGAAGAGGAAAATAAGGAAAGGAAGAGGTAGAAAAAAGAAGCAGAGAGAGAGGAAATGAGAAGAGGGAAAATAGAAGGTAAGGCAGAGGAAAAACAGAAGGAAAGATGAATAGGAAGAGAGGTAGATGGAGAACAAAAGAGGAAGAGGAAGAGGGAAAAAGAAGAACAGGAAAAGAAGGAGAGGAGAGAGCGAGAGAGAGTTTAAAAGAATAGGTTTTTGTCTTCGTTAGTTTACAAAATATTCGCTTGGACACACACACACACGTGCGCGCGCGCACACACTCAACGCAGGCTGACTCACTCACACACACACACACACACTCACACACACACACACACACACACACATACACACACACACACACACACACACACACACACACACACACACACACACACACACACACACACACACACACACACATATATATATATATATATATATATATATATATATATATATATATATATATATTAATATATATATATATAAAATCCACACATATAACATACACTCCCTTTGATTTATAACTATCCGTATTCTTCATATGAATAAGATAACCCACTTTCAAGCAGAATATAAAACAAAACAAACATCTTTTACATTTCAAACCAACGCAAGCACTCTCTCCCCCCTCCCCCCCCCCCCGAAAAAAAGCCCAGGAAATCTAAACGAATTTGCCCCTTTATTCTCCTCTTTTTTTTCCGTTGAACATCTTTCTTAATTCCTTTTCCCCTTTTTTTCATCCCGATTTCCCTTCCTTTCCTCTTTCCGGGCGTGACAGGGAGCAGCGAGCGTGACGTATAATTCTTAGGAGAAGCTCTTGGTTGTTGGAGACTTTTCCTTAACGCTCTGAGATTTTTTTTTTTTTTTTTTTTCTGGCTTTTCTCTGGAATTTCATTGTTGTTTTTTTTTTTTTTTTCTCTCTCTCTCTATCTATCTCTATCTCTCTCTCTCTCTCTCTATCTCTCTCTCTCTCTTTCTTTCTCTCTCTCTCTCTCTCTCTCTCTCTCTCTCTCTCTCTCTCTCTCTCTCTCTCTCTCTCTCTCTCTCTCTCTCTCTCTCTCTCTCTCTCTCTTTTCATCTTTTCGGACCCTTTGTCTTATATTATGTATTTGATACTTTTATCCTTATTTTTTCCTTCCGTCTCTTCTTTACCTTCATCTCCTTTTTATTCAACTCTATTTGCTTTCGTCTTTTTCTTCAACTTCATATCTTTTAACATCACTTTTTATTTTTTAAAAACTTTTCTGAATTCTTATTCTTATTATTTAACTTTTTATTCTGCTTCTTTTTGAACTTTTTTTTAGTTCTTCTTATATTTTCTTTCTTCTTCTTAAACTAACTTCGTTCATTTGTATTCCTCTTCTCCCCCTCTTTATCACCCTATTCTTTGTTATCAGTATTGTTGTTGTTTTCATATTTCATTGCGTTACTTTCATTCTACTTCTTTTTGTTTTTCTACTGTTGTTGATGTTATTTTCCCCTTTTCTCTGTTTCCCCTTCTCCCTAATTTTTCCTCCCTTTTGCTTCTTCTTCTTTTTCTTCTCTTGATTATTCTTTGTCTCTCTACGTTTGCTACTACTACCATCTCTGTTTCCTTGTTCTCTCTTCTCTTCTTCTACTTTAGATTTTTTTTTTTTTTTTTTTTTTTGTGATGCTTGATCATCATCATCTCCATCTTCATAATTTTCTTCTTCATTTTCATCTTCTTTATCTTCATCTTCTTCATCTCCATCTCATTTTTTCCTCTGCATCTCCTCCCTCATTTATCTTTCCTTCTTCATTTTCGTCATCTCCATCTCCTTCTTCATCTTCATCTTCCTCATCACCATCTCCTTCTCCATCTTCATCTTCCTCATCTCCTTCGCCTTCTTCATCTTTCATCTTCCTCATCTACATTTCCTTCTTCATCTTCATCTCCTTCTTCATCACCATCTTTTTCCCCTTCTTTTAATCAGGTCTGGTGAGATTTAAGAAAATGACAACATAGTGCATTGGACAGTCCCCCCCCCCCCCCCGTTTACAGAAAAATGGGAAAGAGGGCAAGGAGGAAGGGGGTCGGGAAGGGGGCAGGAGAGATAAGAGGGAGGGGGGAGGGAAGAGGTTGTGGGACTGTGGGAGGGGGAAGAAGATGTATGGGGCAGGGAGGGGAGGGGGGACCAGGAGACTTATGGGATGGGGGGAGGGAACAGATAG
>BOPN01001055.1:324372-326872 GCA_017312705.2 Penaeus japonicus
ATCAAATTGATCAAAGGAATATCATATATAAAAAAAAAATCTATATATAAATTTTCAGCAATATGTTCATTTGTGTGTATTTGTGTCCATTTAATATTTCATATGTATTTTTTCATCTACATATCCATATCAGTACAATACATAGTAACGAAAACTAAATGCCTTTTCTCTTTTTTTCCAGGTAAGTGGTATCGGAAGAACGTGGCGGAAACAGAGCTTAGGATTTCTTCCGCCATTTCACCAGTTTCATCAAGATTTTCGCTCTTCCTCTGTTCAAGAAGTCTCGCCGTCCATGATTCCATCTAACATCACGTGGTCCCGAAACGTAAGCGAACAAAAGTCCTCAAAAAAGGAAACCCAAATATAATTTTATTTCTTCGCGCGCCAAGGAGCCTGCTGGAGCTAGTCCCTGCCTCCCCTCAGCCTCAGTGAAAGCTCTCTCTTCTCCCCTCAGAAGGGGGTTAGCGCCCCCGGGAGAGACCCCTTCCTCCCCTTGTTCTCCCCTCTGTTTACACAGGACTTGGCCTATTACACTTGATCCGTTTTAGACAATCTGGGCGGGCGCCGCAAGCTGGGCTCTCATGTTTTATTCAGCAAGATTTCGTCACGGAGATAATTATGACCATGGTTGTTAGGCAATTTAGAAGACAGGCTCGTTTCCGTGTGGGCGTTAACTGTCCTTTTTTTTTTCTTCATTCCTGGGCTACAGAGAGATTAATTAGAGAGAAGAAGTTGATCTTGTAATTTTCATCAGTGGCTGTAAATTAATGGGGTCATTTCCAGGGTTCCTGGTAGTGAGGGTTGCATTTTAACTGAATTATGATGTTAATGTTGGCATCACACTTAACGCAGGATGCACCATATTCGTGTGCTCTGACGGTGATGGTTAATGTTAATTGCACTTTGGGAAATTTAGATTAAACTTGTATCTATCTTGGGGTGTGGAATTAATGTTATTATGGGATGAATTATACAAAAAACATCATGACTTGTGAATATGAATAACAGAACATTATCATCATTTGCAATGGCTTATACAAAGACACTTGCGGATAGAGCAGAAAATATAATTTTAATATTCATAACATTTTATATCATAATGTCTTTTCGCCATCAAGTTCAACATTTCAGATTTAATGCAGGGGGAATTCCATTGTCCTTTTTCCTATGAAACAAAAAGTTATAAAATATCAGTTTTGCAATTCAAAATCTGTACTTTATACTACAGTCTAATGCGAAGTTCAATTGCAAATGTCTTGAAATTCCGTTCTACTTTTCATCAATTAAGAACATTCATAAACAGAAGACTATAAAAGTGACGTTCTCTTTATTCCTCATTGAAGCTACAAAACACATTACAATTTTTATCAGTTATACACATTTAATATTAATCATCCACATTTGATATTGATAGTCTCATCTGCTTATATGGCATAATGGGTACAATTATTTTTTATTATATAGCATTAATGTAGGTTATTAAATAGACTAATCAGTTTTGTCACCGTTGATTTTGAGAAGAAAGTTGTTTACAGCTTCAAAATGGTAATCAAGCTAATGGGTCATCAGAATACCTTAGCGATACTAGCGATACGCCTGTTTGTTTTAGATAATAAGCAAACACTGTTTTTTGATGGATGGGTTATGATGAAGAACACAAACATGGCCTTTGTTTGTTAATGTATTTATTGGTGTATACACTAAATCATTGTTATTAGTTTTGTTGACGTAATCAATTCAATTATTTGTATTAATCCTTTGATTGTTTATATAATGATCAAATATTTCTTAAACTTCTTCAGTCTGTTTATATTTCTGTACTGGGTATCCAAACTATTATTCGAGTTGCTATTTCTATCAATCATCCTTTAATTTATCCATTTATAGAAAAATAGATAAAGAGGCGAGAGAGAAAAGGTGGGAAGAAGGTGAAGCTGATGACTCACGGGTAGTGCCAGCGACACCCCCTCCCCCCTTAACCCCCTATCCCCCACCCCTTCTCCCGTCGCCCTACCCGCCTAGTTTCCAGACTGGCACTGGAGCATCTGCCCTTTAACGGCTCTCCCTCTCTCTCCCTCTCTCATCTGGCGTTGCTCTCTCTCTTCCTCTCCCATCTGGCGTTTCTTTCTCTCTCTCTCTCTCTCTCATCTTCGATGCTGTTCTAGTGCTCTCTCTCTCTCTCTCTCTCTCTCTCTCTCTCTCTCTCTCTCTTTCATCTTCGATGCTGTACTTTCTATCTCGCTCTTTCTCTCTCTCTCTCTCTCTCTTCTTCTCTTTCTCTCTTATCTGATGCTGTTCTCTAGTTCTCTGTCTCTCTCTCTCTCTCTCTCTCTCTCTCTCTCTCTCTCTCTCACCCTCGCTGCTGCTCTCTCTCTCTCTCTCTCTCTCTCTCTCTCTCTCTCTCTCTCTCTCTCTCTCTCTCTCTCATCTTCGATGCTGTTCTAGTTCTCTGTCTCTCTCTCTCTCTCTCTCTCTCTCTCTCTCTCTCTCTCTCTCTCTC
>BOPN01001056.1:5000-12500 GCA_017312705.2 Penaeus japonicus
TTCTGCTCTTATTTTTTTCTTCTTCTTTCTCTCTCTCTCTCTCTTTTGTTCTACTCTTATTTTTTTCTTCTTCTTTCTCTCTCTCTCTCTCTTTTGTTCTGCTCTTATTTTCTTCTTTCTCTCTCTCTCTCTTTCTTGTTCTGGTCTTATTTTTTTCTTTTTTCTTTCTTTCTTTCTTGTTCTGCTCTTATTTTTCTTATTTTCTCTCTCTCACTCTCTTTCTTGTTCTGCTATTATTTTTTTCTTCCTCTCTGTATTCTGCTTTTATTTTCTTCTTCTTTCTCTCTCTCTTGTTCTGCTCTTATTTTTTCTTCTTTCTCTCTCTCTCTCTCTCTCTCTTTCTTGGTCTGCCCTTATTTTTCTTCTTTCTCTCTTTCTTGTTCTGCTCTTATTTTTTTCTTCTTTCTCACTCTCTCTCTTTCTCGTTTTTTTGCTTCTTCTCTCTCTCTCTTTCTTATTCTGCTCTTATTCTATCTTCTTCTTTCTCTCTCTCTCTTTCTTGTTCTGCTCTTATTTTATCTTCTTCATTCTCTCTCTCTCTCTTTTGTTCTGCTCTTTTTCTTCTTCTTTCTCGTTCTGCTCTTATTTCTTTTTTTCTTCTTTCTCTCTCTCTCTTTCTTATTCTGCTTTTATTTTTTTCTTCTTTCTCTCTCTCTCTTTCTTGTTCTGCTCTTATCTTATCTTCTTTCTCTCTCTCTCTTTCTTGTTCTGCTCTTTTTCTTCTTTCTCTCTGTGTTTCTTGTTCTGCTCTTTTTTTTTCTTCTGTCTCTTTCTCTCTTTTTTGTTCTGCTCTTATATTTTACTTCTTCTTTCTCTCTTTTTTGTTCTGCTATTATTTTTTCTTCTCTGTTTGTTTTTGTCTTTGATGTTTGGCTAATCTCTTCGCGTCGACCGATCAGTCTTTTTTTTTATTCTTTTTTTGTGTGAATTTATTCATTTGTATCTCTAGTCATCATTCTATCCATTTCCCTGGTCTTATATTTCATTGATCTGTCGATTTTATCCACGAGCCTTTGTACATTTACTATTCTTATGTATATATTTATTTTTCAACAATGCAGTTTGATATGAGTGATTATTTTAAATGCAATGCACACCAATACCCTTCTCCTCATTATTCACGACATATCGTTACATAATCTTAATCGATTAAGACCGCCATTTCAATAAATTCCAATTCCTTTTAAACGATGTATTGTTACTCTTTTCTTTCCTTATTGTTATTATCTTGTGGCATATCTCTCACTACCTCGATATATTCACATTATCCTCTTGCATTATTTTAAGTGGCATTTCTTGAAATCCACTTCTTTATAAAGCTACCAGTTTTTTATATACACAGAAAACACCAAAATTATGTTTTCTTATTTATATTTAGCGAATTTTTCACCTTGAATTTGCTTGGTTATCACACTGCAATTTGATATACTTTATATATATATATTTTCCCCTTTTGCTATTTCGTCTTATTGCGAGAGGAAAGGAGCGTGTCGTTAGGTTAATGCAAGGTGTCAGTCGTGTTCCTGTCTGCGATGATGTATGATTCAAATGCTGGCATTGTGCGATGAGGCTCAGACACGTCGTCATCATGTTTAGAAAATCGATGGTGAGTTTCATAGGAGGTAGCGTAGTGACGAGAGTGTGTAAACGTATTTCATTGTAATGCTAATATTGATAGATAAACTTTTTTGTATAATGTGTCTGTAAGGTTTGCTGTCATTAAAAAAAAAATGTATCAGCTGTGTAGGAGATGGTGTATTTTGCCTTACTATTTTTCGCACTTTAATATTGATAAATAAGCTTTTCGTATTATGTGTCAGTACGGTTTGTTGTCATTTTTTAAAAATGTATCAAATGTGTATAAGATGGTGTATCTTGCCTTACTGTTTTTCGCACTTCAATGAACATATGTTTATGTAAAAGATGTCCTCTTTTTAGAATTGTAAATGCAAAAAAGTATTTTTAAAGTCTTACTTTATTAAACAACCATACAAGGAGTCGACATCATTATAGCTAATTACACCGTCATATTGAGACTTTTCGAACCCTTTCGTCTTGTATATCTCCTCTCGTTGTCTTAAATATCGTGTTTGAAATAATGTGCTCATTGCATCTGCAACTGGATATCATCCAATTATCGAGCTTTTTCCGGCACCGTCATCCTGCTGTCTGTTCTTTTCCGCCTTCGACAAAAGAGGCTCCGGTCGCCATTATCTCGATTCTCCTCAACAACAACAACAACAACCCGAGGAAACAGAAAACGAAACAAAAGAACAACGAATCACGAATCCCGTTCGAACGCGCGCGATCGAGACCTTCCTCTCCCGAGCTCGTGTCCAGAGGTCGGGGACTCGAGCTAATCCCCTTCCCTCGCCGCCGCGCCGCTCGCAGCTTAAACCGGACTCCATTTCCCCCGACGAGGAGGAGCGCGTCTCCAGGTCCGTCTCACGAGGCCATCTCCAGTGTCTCACGAGGCTGGCCATCTCCAGTGTCTCACGAGGCCATCTCCAGTGTCTCACGAGGCTGGCCATCTCCAGTGTCTCACGAGGCCATCTCCAGTGTCTCACGAGGCCATCTCCAGTGTCTCACGAGGCCATCTCCAATGTCTCACGAGGCCATCTCCAGTGTCTCACGAGGCCATCTCCAGTGTCTCACGAGGCCATCTCCAGTGTCTCACGAGGCCATCTCCAGTGTCTCACGAGGCCATCTCCAGTGTCTCACGAGGCTGGCCATCTCCAGTGTCTCACGAGGCCATCTCCAGTGTCTCACGAGGCCATCTCCAGTGTCTCACGAGGCCATCTCCAGTGTCTCACGAGGCCATCTCCAGTGTCTCACGAGGCTGGCCATCTCCAGTGTCTCACGAGGCCATCTCCAGTGTCTCACGAGGCCATCTCCAGTGTCTCACGAGGCTGGCCATCTCCCTCCAGCCAGCCTGCCCAGCGTAGCGTTTCGGCTTCCGCGAAACTCGCCTCCCCTTCCCGGTCACTCTGCCGCCGCGGGCTTACGGCCACGCGCATCCTTTGAAGTTTATTAATCTCAACATGTCGTCAGGATTAGCGTTAAATGTTGGAGCCACGAATTTTCCGTTCGGCTGGTTTTCCTTTCTTTCTTTTCTTTTCTTATCAATCTTCGTTCATTCGCATTTTCTTCCCTGTATACAATATATCTTCGGCGGGCATTCAGATGAAGGAAAAGGCAGGAGGGGGGGGGATGGATTTATTATTTTTTCGTTTTTCATTTTTTTTGTAGGAATATATACGCGCGTATAACTTTAAAGACTTCTTTTATAATGAATGTTGTTCGGCGCAGAGATAAGAGGATATCCAATTTATGTACATGATCTATGATAAGGGAAAAGAAGAGAGAAAGAGAGAGAGAGAGAGGGAAAAGGAGAGAGAGAGAGAGAGAGAGAGAGAGAGAGAGAGAGAGAGAGAGAGAGAGAGAGATCCACGGGATGGTAAACAAATTAATTAAAAGAGAGAGAAGTATAATCACGCTTTGGAAGCGCAGAGAGAGAGAGAGAGAAAGAGAGAGAGGGAGAGAGAGAGAGAGAGAGAGAGAGAGAGAGAGAGAGAGAAAGACAGAGAGAGAGAGAGAGAGAGAGAGAGAGAGAGAGAGAGAGAGAGAGAGAGAGAGAGAGAGAGAGAGAGAGAGAGAGAGAGAGAGAGAGAGAGAGAGAGAGAGAGAGAGAGAGAGAGAGAGAGAGATCCAGGGGATGGTAAACAGATTAATTAAAAGAGAGAGAAGTATAATCACGCTTTGGAAACGCAGAGAGAGAGAGAGAAAGAGAGAGAGAGAGAGAGAGAGAAAGAGAGAGAGAGAATGACAGAGAGAGAGAGAGAGAGAGAGAGAGAGAGAGAGAGAGAGAGAGAGAGAGAGAATGACATAGAGAGAGAGAGAGAGAGAGAGAGAGAGAGAGAGAGAGGAGAGAGAGAGAGAGAGAGAGACAGGGAGAGAATAGCAGTGGTCCTTGTTCCGTAAACTGAAGAAGCAGATTATTATATTTTGGTAAATGATTCGAGAAAATCGAGAATTCACTTTGTGTTTTGTCCCATCGTCTCAAATCATAATTGGTAAAAATTGCGTAAATCATTAGTGGTGTTTTACACTAGTAACGTCGAAATATTGCACACACACACACACACACACACACAAGCACATACTATTATCATCAATATTACTATTATTATTAAGATTATCGTTATTAGAATTATTATCATTATTTTGATCATTATCATTACTATTATCATTATCACCACAATTATCATTGTTATTGTTATCACTACTATTATCATAATCATTATCACTATTATCACTTATTCTAATATTACAGTTAATAAGTTAGTAAATAGCAAATAACAAATACAAAGACACTGCGATCTTCAAGAAATTTCGGGGAAACCTTAAAAGTCTACGGGAATCAACTCCGCTTTTGAGAATTCACGTCTGTCTTGTTATTTCATCCTTAATTACATTTTGCTGCTGATTAATTTCTTGTGTAATATTACCTGTCATTTATTAATGTAAACTTATATTTTGTTAAATTCAGATGAAAAGGACTATACTCGAGATAAGAGGTACGGTCAAGTATCTGTATTTATCATCAAATATATATAGTTTGTTATTCAGTGTATATTGTCAAGACTGAGCTTTATTTCGGTCTAGGAATGTTCAGTGTAGTTAGATATTAACTACCTTGAACAACTGGCTCCAAAGTTCGGTCTAGGAATGTTCAAGGTAGATGGAAACTATCTATAACAACTATCTTTACCTTTAGGATTGTTATCTCCAATATCGGCGACTCAAGCTGATGTGATAACAACCCTGATTAGTATTAGAGAAAGTTTGTTTAATGAATATTATCTTCAACGCAGATTTATCATTCCGAAAAAAAATCGATATCTCACAGGCTTTCCCAACAAAACTGAATAAAAAAAAAACAAAAACGAACTTTTGACGAATTCTTTAGCAAAAAAAGTGAAGATCTGAACAAATTGTTCCTCCGATGAACATCTCGGTCGGGGAAAGATAATCGAAATCTCATATAAAGATTCCCTAAGACATTTCCTGTTCATCAGTGTCGCTTCAACAGGACGCCATCACAACATTCTCCAGAGTTCCACAGATTCTTTTGCCTCGTGTCTCTGTGTAACCAGATGACTTGTTTTCCTCCCTTCGGCCACTTGTAGGAACCTTTTATTTCCTTTCACTTCGATGTCTTTCTAATTTCTGATACACTTGGCCATTCTATTTCATGACTGCAGGTGATATCAGCGCCTAGCAGTAAATGGTAAGATTGTTGTTTCCGTTGTTTGACTTGTCAGGGTGATAGATTAATGTTCGAACATTCTTCGTTATGGCAGAAATGTGGAGGAGTTTGGTAGAAAGAGATAGATAGATAGATAGATAGATAGAGAGAGAGAGAGAAAGAGAGAGAGAGAGAGAGAGAGAGAGAGAGAGAGAGAGAGAGAGAGAGAGAGAGAGAAAGAGAGATAGAGAGAGAGCGATAGAGAGAGAGAGAGAGAGAGAGAGAGAGAGAGAGAGAGAGAGAGAGAGAGAGAGAGAGAGAGAGAGAGAGAGAGAGAGAGAGAGAGAGAGAGAGAGAGAGAGAGAGAGAGAGAGAGAAAGAGAGAGAGAACGATAGAGAGAAAAAAAAGAGAGAGAGAGAAAAAGAGAAAGAGAGCGATAGAGAGAGGAGACTTGGAGAGGAGGAGAAAGAGACTTAAAGACATAACTAAGAAAATATTTCCACAGAAAATACAAAAGAACAAAGACACATAGGAGAAAGATGATGACACAAAGATCCCAAAGGGTAAACAAAGCAGCTTATTAGGAGAAGTGAGACAACAAGCTGCCGCCATCTTTCCGTCCCTCGAGAGTGTAAAGTGCGCCAAAGAACATAAAAACGGTACACTACACACGATCGACCTAAGGATAGGTGTTGGGGGAAGAATGTGTTGTTAGTGAGTTTGGTAATAAGTTTCTTGATAGATTAGATAAACAAAAATAAGTGATGGAACATTGGAAATAATGTTTGATGATGGTGGATTACCCTTAAAGCGAAGATATGCATCTGATATTTTCCCAAAAGCGAGTCTGGTCGTGGAAACAAACAATATAATGACCCTGTTGTCAAAAAAAAAGAAAAAAAAAAGTAAAAAGTATTCCTTTCTGTTGTATCAAGCGATCGCATACAGAGATGATAAAAGTAAAAGCTAACTGGCTGGCCACAATGTGTTTCCATGTTTTGAGTTATGTTTTTCCTCCTCATTCTCCCTCTCGCTTGCTTCTTGTTAACACAACTCGCCACAGTGATAGCAACAACTTGTTCGTATCGTGTTTTCTCATCTTTAGCAACTCATCTGTGGTGTTATCTCCCTTCCGCCTCTCCTAGATATAGCATGTAACTTCCCCCCCCCCCCTTTTTTTCTCTTTTTTCCCCTAATTTTCCTTCTTCGCGTTATTCTTTTAAAACGATTTCTCTTGTCTGTGTCCCGGTAGATACCTTTCTGTATTCTGTATTTTATTCATTCTCTTTATTTGTTTTATAGTATGTGGTAAATCTATTCAGAATCGAGCCTGTCGTGTCATAAATGAGTCATTTCTTCATGCTTTCATAATTCTGACATGGCCAGTTCAGACGCGGACTCAAGTGGCCAGTGTTCGAACCCCTTCTGTTTGAGAACATTTTTTTTTTTTTTTTTTTATCATCGCAATATATGTTGCGTTTATATATGTATATATGTATTTATATATGTATACATGTATTTATATATGTATTTATATGTATGTATATATGCATATACGTATTTATATATGTATATATGCATTTATATGTATGTATATATGTATAGATATGTATACATACACACATATATGTATGTATATGTATATATATATATATATATATATATATATATATATATATATATATATATGTATTTATCTATCTATCTTTTTTTTCTCTCTCTCAATCTATCTATCTATCTATCTACTATCTCTCTCTCTCTCTATCTATCTATCTATCTACTTACTGTCTATCTATCTATCTATCTATACATATATACATATATATACTAAAACATAGATAGATAAATAGACAGATAAACAGATAAACATGCATGTCACATATTACATGAAAACAACACTGCATACATCGATAAATCCAAAATTCCACCCAATGCTGTGAACTAATTCATACGTTCAAAATATTGATAGTAAAAGACTTCATTCATGTCTTAAGGGGTGTAGATTAATTATTTCATACCAATACAAAGGTGATGAAATACATTCCAGGCGCATGATATTAATATAATGGCTGCATAAAATGTATTTTTTTATAGTATGAATAGATAGATGATAGATAAAACAGCTTATTGGGATGTTGAAGTGTAGCTGATTATCTGCAGACTTTATTTTTTTAATTAAAACTATCCTGGTGACATTCGTAAATATATCCAGGCAGAGAATCGCTTTGAGAAATATAAGACTCGCATTTAT
>BOPN01001056.1:25000-27500 GCA_017312705.2 Penaeus japonicus
GCTAACTCAATCATCCACGTAATCTGCTTGATATTAATGCATTCCCGCGAAGCAACAATATATCAGAAACAAGACACTCAGAAAGAACACTAACTTCCTGTCCAGAACTCAATCAAAGTCGTTTTTTTTCTTTCTCTCTCTCTCTCTCTCTCTCTCTCTCTCTCTCTCTCTCTCTCTCTCTCTCTCTCTCTCGTACTCGCAGCGTTCAGTCTAATCACTCAGACGGGATAACGGCTTGTTCTTCTTCCTTCTCTTTATCGGCATGATCCTACTCTCTCTTCCTTGCTCTGTGTATGTATTTGCTGAAATGACTCTCCCTCACTTCCTTTTTATTTTTCACTTTTCTCTCTTTCTCTCTCTCTCTCTTTTCTTTCTTTCTCTCTCACTCCTTTTTTTTCCTTTCTTTCTCTCTCTCTCTCTCACGCCTTCTTCTCGACATCTCTCTTGTAGTTGATAGAATAATGTATTTTTTGAATTGAATTTGAACACTCCCTCTCTCTCTCTCTTTCAATCACTCTCTTTCCTCATCCCCCACCTCTCTCTCTCTCTCTTTCCTCCCCCCCTCTCTCTCTCACTCGCCTTCTTCTCCCCCTCCTCCTTCTCTGCATGGCCATTCGTCCTTCCTCTCCTCCATGACCCGAAGCCGAAAGGGACAAGTATCGAAGCACTCGCCGTCCATCCATCCATCAGCCTCATGACTGAGCTAACGAGTGCCGCCATATCTGCTCTCCCCCCCCCCACACACACACACACACACACACACACACACACACCCATACACACACACACACACTGTCGTCGATGACATGGGTACTCACACACACACACCCACACCCACACACCCACGCTACCCTCGATAACAAGGGCGGTATGGCTCTAACCGAGGCCAGCGCCCATCAAACAACTTATGCCTGATCTAGTCGACGCCGTTTCAGAGGCAACACAATGACATGCAACACCTGTCGAAAGGGGTGGTTTGCAGTCCCACAATGCGGTGTTCTGTTGTCTCGTGGTCAGGACGCCATGTCGCTCTTAGTCACGCTCGGTGGTTGTTAGTTCAACATCCATACTGATTGAACGTAATGCATACTAATTGAACGTAGATCTACTAATGATATTTGGTGAAGAAGCTATCTGTCTGTAGGCTAACTGGAATGCTTTCTCGGAGTTGAGTAATTGTGATAATTCAGTAATTGAATAAAAGCTTCTAAAGCTTATATAGAGTATATGCATGATTGGGCATACATGCATGATATCGTAAAGCATACATCACCATAAGCAAAACGTAAATGCACAGAAATGCAAATAAGAAATGCCAAGATAAAGAACTGCATATCATGCCTCTATCAGCATCGCGATCAATATAGTTTCCGTGGAATTGTAATGACTCCGAAATATATAAAAGACTGATTGCCGATCTGTCCGAATAAATAGCTGAATAATGGCCTTAATTTAGCGCAAGTTGGGGAGTCTGATTGATGATGAAGTGAAACAGCTAATTATCTTAAAGGGAGCAATTAATTTGGAGCATTTACTTGGGCAGACTGAGTTTCAACTCATTTGCATTTTTCTTATTCCCATATGCGTGCGGAAGTAGAAACACACACATGCAAGAGACAAGCACACACACATACATCACAGGCACAAACAAACACACACACAAACACATACACAAACACACACACACACATACACACACACACACACACACAAACACACATACATCACAGACGCACACAAACACACACACACACACACACACCACACACGTCCGCATCCGCCATCATTTATGATGAAAATATTACAGGGCATAATGATGATAATGATAATGATAATGACAATACTAGTACTGTAGTAGTAGAGCTAATGCCAATAATGATAATAATACTGATGATGGTAATCAGTAAGAGAGTGATGATGATGAATCTGCTTCTGCAATGATAAAAAACGTCGGAAATGATAGCTCACAGAACATCTTAATTCGAAAAGATTCTTCGTCGGCTTATCTATAAAACGTAACGCATATCCAAAATGATCAGCAAGCAGATCAGGACCATAAAAAGCAATATTAATCTTGATGACATTTTCCGTGCAACACATAGACGATTTTTTTCTTTATGTTGGTTTAATCTAATGCTGTCATCAACCTTATTTACAGTATTATTCTTAACATCATACACTCATCATCGTCATCATCATCATAATTGTCAGTATAATCATCATCATTATCGTGTGTGTGTGTGTGTGTGTGTGTATGTGTATGTGTGTGTGTGTGTGTGTGGGTGTGTGTGCGAAATGTGAAATGTATGTGTGTGTGTGTGCGTGTGTGTGTGTGTGTTTTAATCAATGAACGTCTCTAAATCAGATAAAAACATCAGAGATCTGAGCGCCAGCTAACTCAATCATCCACGTAATCTGCTTGATATTAATGCATTCCCGCGAAGCAACAATATATCAGAAACAAGACGTTCAGAAAGAACACTAACTTCCTGTCCAGAAC
>BOPN01001056.1:40000-42500 GCA_017312705.2 Penaeus japonicus
TCTATTTCCCTTTGTTTTCCTCTCTTTCTCCCTGTCTCTCTCCTCCCTCACGCCCCCTTCTCCCTCTATCTCCTTCTGTTTTCCTATCTCTCTTATTGACTCCCTCCTCCTCTCGACCCCTTCTCTCTCTCTCTCTCTGTCTCTCTCTCTCTTATTGACTCTCTCCTCCTCTCTCTCTCTCTCTCTCTATTTTCCTCTCTTTCTCCCTGTCTCTCTCCTCCCTCTCGCCCCCTTCTTCCTCTCTCTCCTTCTGTTTTCCTATCTCTCTCTTATTGACTCCCTCCTCCTCTCGACCCCCTCTCTCTCTCTCTCTATTTCCTTCTGTTTTCCTCTCTTTCTCCCTGTCTCTCTCCTTCTGTTTTCCTATCTCTCTCTTATTGACTCCCTCCTCCTCCTCTCTCTCTCTCTCTCTCTCCCCGTCTCTCTGTTTATCTCTCCTCCGTACATACACAACCCATCTGTTTACTTAGCCCATGGATCGCAGTGATAGACAGCTCTTAAACCTTCACAACCATCAAAGCGCGTGTGTGGACCTCGCTGTCATTGCACTCGATATATTCCTGTTAATGGTTATCAATTCATGGTATCAGACATTCCACAGCGAAACCAGCTGATGCAAACTCGTGAAAGGAATGCTAGTTATTCGTGTGTTAATGAATATATACTATCTGGTCGGTGTGAATCATTACGTATTACATTTCATTGCGAAATAAGGAAATATATATATTTTTTTCAGATTTCGTAGGTTTGGGTGATGTTGCGCTCCCTCACTAGATGGCAGTGCGAATGTTGCGCTCCCTCACTAGATGGCAGTGCGAATGTTGCGCTCCCTCACTAGATGGCAGTGCGAATGTTGCGCTCCCTCACTAGATGGCAGTGCGAATGTTGCGCTCCCTCACTAGATGGCAGTGCGAGAGGCGCGCGCAGGGGATCCCGTTGCCTTTGCCCCCCCCGACTCCCCTCTGGTCCCTCTCCTCAGTGTCCCTTGAGGACGAGGGGAGCTTGGGTCCCTGGCGGAGAATGGATTAGCAGGACGCCTCTCTAATGGCTGCTCGGCCTCGTCCGCAAATTTAACTTGGGTCTTGCCTCCTGGAAATCCTCAGGAGTTGAGCGCGGCCGTCGTAACTCGCGTGGCTGTCGGCTCGGGTTGGTGCGGTTGGTTCTGCGGCTGCTGTGTGTGTGTATGTGTTTGGTCGGGCGGGGCGAGGGATTCGACCCGCTGATCTATTTATGTGGGAGTGCGCTTCCTTCGTTCAAAAGAAGAAGAAGAAGAAGAAAAGAAACAAGAAAAAAAAAAAAAAAATCCATCTCGTAACACTATTTTCTGACCCTTTATAGAAATATTCACTTCTGTTCGCATCCTATGACCCACTCTTTCAGATATCCTTCATGGGTATAGCAAAAAAAAAAAAAAAAAAAAAAAAAAAAAATATATATATATAAATAAAAAATAAAAATAAAATAAAGGGGGAAAAATAATAAAGAAAAAAGAAAAATCCACTGAAAGACTTTGGCAATCCCTCTCTGGTTCCTAACGATAAACCAAGACCCAATATATCACAAGGAATTACAAATGCTAATCCTAATGTACAACGTAAATTTCGAAGGAATAGCGTTAAGTCACATATGAATTACACATTATAAACAACATTCGCTTTCATTTGCATACCCTTTCCATGTGTGACTAAAGACAGTGCCATGAGAATGCAAATGCACATGAGTCGAAAATGGGCATCCTCATGCACGAAATTCGGCTACCATGAACTGCTGATGTACCTCATTCTACCTCATTTCTTCCCCCAACAGTCATTTAATCACATCTCACTTTCTGCTCCATTTCGCGTCTCTCACTTTCCGTTCGTGCAATTCCCATCTCTTCCCAATTTGTGCTTCTGTTGCAACTCTTTTTTTTCTTGTTTGTATTTTTTTTTTCGTTTTCTTTTTTTTTGTTCTTTTGCTTTCTCGGATTTTTTGTTTTTCTCTTACATTGATTTTTTTCACTTCTTATTCCCTCGTTTATCGTGGGTGATTTCGTGAGTTTATTTCATTCTGTCTTGTGAATTATATGAATATGTATCTTTTATGTTCGATTAGTAGAGTAAGGATTAAGCTACTTCCTTATCACTAATGGTTATCAATAAAACTATCATTTCTGAATATTTTTATATGGGTGAGTATACTTTTGCTTGAGTTCCCCCTAATGCCACTAACTTATAGTTCCGTCACTCAAGCCCTTTCAAGACTCGAATAAGTCCTTAATTGAAAACAATATCTACAACTCGGTGATAAAAGATACCATCGAATTGCTAGGTATTTTTTGAAGCGTAACCTGGAGATATAAAGGAGAATGACCAACAAACCATTACAGGACGACAACGCATCCCGTTCGTAACCAGGAGGAACCTTAACACCAGTAAGTTCTTCGCTGGGAGAGAGACGATGTTCTGATGGCTAACGCTCGCTCCACCGACGTGTTCAACACCATTCGCAACATTCGCAC
>BOPN01001056.1:57500-60000 GCA_017312705.2 Penaeus japonicus
TATATATATATATATATATATATATACATATATAAATATATATACATACGCATATATACACACCCACACACACACAAATATATGTATGTGTGCATTTGCATATGTGTGTGTGTATGTGTGTGTGTGCGTGTGTGTATTTTATCAATATACTTATTTGTACATCACCTTCACACAAACACACACACACACACAAACACATGTCCGTCCGTGTGTGTGTGTATCTGGATGCAGGTGTATATGTATGTCTGTGTATATATGTATATGTATACATGACTGTAGACGAAGAATTACATACCCACATGTGTGCAAAAGTATATATATTACATCGAAAAAAATCACGCTGAATGCAAATCCCGAAATTAGTCTGACTGCTTTATTGAAAGAGAGTAAAGGCAGAAGTGAAATGAATCTCCATTTCAGATTTCAGACTCGGCGTCGAAACTAAGACAGATTTCAGCAATTCTGGCGACTCGGGATTAAATTTGAGATCATGACGTCATTTATGATACACTTGTGTTCACTTTTTTTATGTTATTTTTCTTCGTATAAGAATCTTGAGATGTAGAAAAAATAATAACTTGAACTTTTTTTTTTTCTTCTTTTTTTTTAGGAGGAATGATCTCCGTCGAAATTTTCAAATATCTCTAAATCATGTTCGAATGTGAATCCTTGTGAATCCGGATTTAATTCAAGGCTTACGAAAACGCGTCTTGGATTACAAAACGGGTTTATATTTCCATAAGAAAAGGAATAATTTCTTTGTTGAAATTTGCGCAAAATACTAAAAATGAAAATAAATTGCCATGTAGAGTCAGACTCAATGTGTTTTTTTTCTACATATTTATTTTCCTGGCTCTAAGATGCCTCCAAGCCGCTAAGTTAGTTCAAGCTAAGTGGTGGATGGCAAGCCGAGTTATATCTCGGTAATCTACCACCATACGCCTTAAACCAGTCAAAGGGCTTACAGGCATCACCATCATCGAGGAAGATCGTCAAGGTCTGTCATGTACTCTAATACCTACCACCTTGAACCGGAACAGCGGCTTCGAGGCGACGGAAATCCAGGGAGAGTTCCCTTTAGAGAGAACAGATCTGATGTCAAATCTCATATGTTTATGCCAATGCTAATCAATGTACACTGAAATATTGCACAGCCATTTCAGATACAGTCACTGGATGTCGATCAAAGTGTCCTTGTTCGTATTTTATTAATACAAATTTAAATTCACCCCATATAACACTTTCTTTTTATTGTTGTTTACATATATACAATAATATATTCCGTATCACATCGCTTTTAAAAGAAATAGCATCAAAGATGCATATTCCTTTCTCCTTTTATTTAGAATATATATATATTTTTATATAACCTTCAGCTGAGATACAAATGTACAAAGGGAATATAAATCATCATAAGCCATCAAAAGTAAATTTCAAAATCCGATGCTCTTTCAAAACAAACATTCCTATGCAACCACTGCCGGAAAATGATTCGTTGTGTAAACACGAAAAAGAATAAAAATATGACAAAGAATAATGTTAGAGACAATAAACATCAACAAAATATGATGTAATAAAAAGCATATGACAAATTCTGAAAAATAGGAAGATATATGTGTGCGTGTGTGTGTTCTTGTGTGTATGTATGTGTGCGTATGTGTGTATGTATGTGTGCGTATGTGTGTATGTTGGTGAAAACAGTGGCAAGGATCATAATTAGGAGACTTTTTGAAAACAAAAAACATTCAAAGCCAAAATTCATTAAGGGATTTTTCAGCATCTTTTGTTTAAACATCACAATATCACTTATCTTTAAAGTTACCACGTGTATAAAGTTCGAAAAATTATGTCATTCTTACCTCGTTCATATCTTCTGTAATAGTAACCCGCTTTATATATATATTTTTTCTGTATCTTTTAACTAAGCATCACAGTATCACAATAATTTCAGTGAATTAACGACGTAGAAGTAATTTCTAAAGCTGTTTCATTAATTAGTGGAGAAAATTAGAGAGCAGAAGTTAGATAGGTATGAGGAAGGGAAGACCGAGAGAAAGACGAATAGAGATAGACAGAGATAGAATGAGGGAGGGAGAGAGGGAGAGAGGGAGGGAGGGAGAGAGAGAGGGAGAGAGAGAGAGAGAGAGAGAGAGAGAGAGAGAGAGAGAGAGAGAGAGAGAGAGAGAGAGAGAGAGAGAGAGAGAGAGAGAGAGAGAGAGAGAGAGAGAGAGAGAGAGATAAAGAGAGAGAGAGAGAGAGAGAGAGAGAGAGAGAGAGAGAGAGAGAGAGAGAGAGAGAGAGAGAGAGAGAGAGAGAGAGAGAGAGAGAGAGAGAGAGAGAGAGAGAGAGAGAGAGAGATAAAGAGAGAAGAGAGAAAGAGAGAGAGAGAAAGAGAGAGAAAGAGAGAGATAAAGAAGAGAGAAGAGAAGAGAAGAGAAGAGAGAGAGAGAGAGAGAGAGAGAGAGAGAGAGAGAGAGAGAGAGAGAGAGAGAGAGAGAGA
>BOPN01001056.1:77500-85000 GCA_017312705.2 Penaeus japonicus
TCTTTATTTTCTATTTGTTTTGCTTGCCCCCTTCACGTTATGTTTTTTCTCTTGTTCATTTATGTATTAAGCTTTGTTTTGTAATTCGTTAAAAAGGCAAAGATAAATAATTCATGTGGGGTTGGAGGGGAAGAGAGAGAGAGAGAGTGAGTCAGAGAGAGAGAGAGAGAGAGAGAGAGAGAGAGATGGAGAGGGAGTGATGGAAAGGGAGAGGACATGGGAGAGGGAAAGGAAGAGGGAAAGGAAGAGAAGATGGAGAGAGATAGAGATAGAGATGGAGCTAGAGATAGATAGATAGATAGATAGATAAAGAGAGACACAGATTAATAGATAGATAAATAATTATACAAACTGATAAGCAAACTACATCATCCAGGCAAACAAACAAAACCCCAAAGTGAAAACCAGAAACAACAACAACACATACACACGAAACAAATAAACCAAACTCGAGAAAGATCACCCCCTTCCCCTCCCCTCCCCCCCCTTCCCCCCTTTCAAGAAAAAAAAAGAAGAACTCGAAGCGTCCAAGCGAGTGAAGGGTATTAGGACCATAAACTATAAAAGGGGGTAGCCTAGCCTTTGGAATAGCAACTGGGAAAGGGGCCTTCTAGCCATCTCAATTCATTCTCTTCGTCTATTAGACTTCGTGATTTGCATCCCATCAGTTTCCTTAATGAGCCGGAGAGCAATCACACACTAATCAAAGTCCTATCACAAAGGAAAGAATCGGTTCTCTTTTATTTCCGGAAGGTTCGGCAGATCTCGTGATTACGTGTGGATGCTGGATGGCTAGGGTGGGAATCAGTAGACTGGTGGTAATCTGTACTCTGTTGGTATTCGTATTGTTTTTTTATCTTATTTTTTAATCATTTAATTTTATTTTTTTCATGAAGGGGTGACTTAGATAGATCTTGATTTGTGATTATTTAGTGTTTGGTGTGATTTAGGAAGCCTTTTTTTGTGAAAAATGGATGGAAATAGATACATAAATGCAGGCTCATCCAATATACACACACATAAACACATACGTACTAATTTATCAAAAGGAAAGGAAAAAAAAGGTGGATCCCCCCCCCCCACTTTGATTATCCTTTATCTGTCTTTACACTCTTCTGTTTTTTTTCTGTTTCTGTTGATTCTCCTTCCCCTTACAAACAGACGAAGCGCTTTACACAGACAGGTATAGACAGTGATATTTATTCACACACAGATATGAAAAGTTATATAGACACACATTCCGATATGAAAGTGGGTACAAAAACAAGCACGGCTTTAGAATCAAGCCTCCAAATATAACCGCTGGGCTATGAAATAAACAATTCAAATCAGCTGTGAAAAAAGATATGTATTAATCTATATTTTAACTTTTTATTTGTTTACTTTTGGAATTAGAAGATTAGGATTCATGTGCGAAGCGATTGTTGACGCTCAGTGTGACTCCCTTTCTCTTCTCCTGATTTATCGTTTTTTCTCTTCCTTTTCTCCTCAGATTTACCCTCGATCTCTCCCTCCTTTCCTCCCTCTCTCTCTGTCTCCTCACACACACACACACACACACACACACACACACACACACACACACACACACACACACACACACATATATATATATATATATATATATATATATATATATATATATATACATATACATACATATATACATATCTATACATATACATAATACATAAGTCTGTGGCTCTACGTCTGTATGTGACCTATAAGACTATCTTTTTATAACGAACCTTTTAGAATCACAGAGTAGAATATTGATTCACGGGGCTTCACTACATCCTAATAAGCTATTTAACACTCAGATAAGTCTCCCCTGGTGCGGGACTTATCCACGAAGCGGCATTGAAACCACACGAAATCTCTATTCGTGTGACTGAACAGCAATCAGTTCTTATCAAAACAAATGAGGCTGAGAGAGGGAGACTGAGAGAGGGAGAGTGAGAGCTGAGACTGAAGAAGAGAGACTGAGAGCGGAGACTGAGAGAGGAAGACTGAGAGCTGAGACAGAGAGAGGGAGACTAAGAGCGGATACTGAGAACGGAAACTGAGAGAGGGAGACTGAGAGCGGAGAATGAGAGCTGAGGCTGAGAGAGGAAGACTGAGAGAGGGAGACTGAGAGCTGAGACTGAGAGAGGGAGATTGATAGCGGAGACTGAGAGCTGAGGCTGAGGAGGGAGATTGAGAGCGGAGACTGAGAGAGGGAGACTGAGAGCTGAGGCTGAAGAAGAGAGACTGAGAGCGGAGACTGAGAGAGGGAGACTGAAAGAGGGAGACTGAGAGCTGAGGCTGAGAGAGGGAGATTGAGAGCTGAGGCTGAGAGAGGGAGACTGAGAGCTGAGGCTGAGAGAGGGAGACTGAGGGCTGAGGCTGAGAGAGGAAGACTGAGAGCTGAGACAGAGAAAGGGAGACTAAGAGCGGATACTGAGAACGGAAACTGAGAGAGGGAGACTGAGAGCGGAGAATGAGAGCTGAGACTGAAAGAAGTAGATTGAGAGCGGAGACTGAGATAGGGTGACTGAGAGCTGAGACTGAGAGAGCAGACTGAGAGTTCAAACCGTGTGTAGAGTGAGAATGCAGACTGAAATTACGGACTGAAAGCGAAGACTGAGAGTGGAGACTGAGAACGGAGACTAAAAGTTCAGACTGAAAGTTCAGAGTGAGAGTGCAGACTGAGAGTACAGACCGGAAGTAGAGACAGAAGTGCAACCGAGAGACCACAGACTGAAAACAGAGACAGAGAGAGCAGACTGAGAACGGAGAACAAGATCAAACTGCACATGCAACTCCCGAAGCCTCCTAAAGATAAATGCTATCTGTGTGAATACTGCAAGCGTGGACGCATTCGCTTGTGAAACCCCTTAATGACAGGCACTTAAGTGATGCTTGCGGCGCCTGAATAAGTGCTGTTTTGGAAAGAGGACTCGGAGTTGGAAATATCCATTAGGAAACTGCTATTGCATCCCTCACAGCTTGCAGTGTTAGGAGATTCGAATGAGTTCAATCTGCAAGCTTATTCTAAAGCTAGATTGCCTCCTGGCGACCAGACTATGTTGATGTCTCTCGCTCTGAATCGACGAATATACTCGAAGGATATGTATATATATATATATATATATATATATATATATATATATATATATATATATATATATATATATATGTGTGTGTGTGTGTGTGTGTGTGTGTGTGTGTGTGTGTGTGTGTGTGTGTGTGTATATATATATTTTATTTTTTATTTTCTATTATTATTTTTGTTATTATTATTATTATTTTTTCAATTGATTAATTGATTAATTTATTTTTGTATCGCCGAATATACTGAAGGATATATATATATATATATATATATATATATATATATATATGCATATATATATATATATATATATATATATATATATATATATATATATATATATATGTATATATATATATATATATATATTTTTTTTTTTTTTTTTTTTTTTTTTTTTCGCATTAAAATCATTGTGCATTATCGGTGGTGAGGAACACTTTATTTTCTTGGTCGCTTGAACAAGTTGAGATTGAAAACACAGATTCCTCTTCTTGCTATCTCTATTCGTATTTCGTCGTCTTCAGTTGAACATATTCAAGAAAAAAAAGAAGAAATAATAACTTTAGCCAAAGTTGCTTCTATATAACATAGTCTCCCTTAAAACCTAAGACAACAAAGTATAGACGAACTCAAGAACTCACTCTACTCACACCCATAAACAATAAACATAGAATCGGAATAAACTCACAGGCAGTTAAACCTCCAACATACATCACCCAACCCCAAGTCCCTTTCCCAAACGCCCTTCCCTGAAAACCTAACGAAAAACCTCAAGTCTCTATCGTTGTTAGATCATTAAAAGAAAACGGGGCATCACACCCAACCACTTCTGAACTCATAAACAATGGCTTTCGAGCGAGAGTGAGTCCTTGTATTTTTGGGCGCGGGGAAAATGAATTGAATGTTGCAGCTTTTCTTATGGATGGGGGTGATGGATGGGGGTGATGGATGGGGGTGAGGGATGGGGGTGAGGGGTGGGGGTGTGGGGTGGGGGTGAGGGATGGGGGTGAGGAGTGGGGGTGTTGGGGTGAGGGTGTGGGGTGAAGGATGGGAGTGAGGGGTGAGGAGTGGGGGTGTTGGGGTGAGGGTGTGGGGTGGAGGTGAGGAGTGGGGATGAGGAGTGGGGATGAGGAATGAGGGTGAGGGTGGGGGAGAGGGATGGGGGTGAGGGATGGGGATGAGGGATGGAGGTGTGGGATGGAGGTGAGGGGTGGGGGTGTGGGGTGGGGGTGATGGGGTGGGGGTTAGGGTGGATGTGAGGAGTGGGGATGAGGAATGAGGGGTGAGGAGTGGGGTTGAGGGATGGGGATGGGAAATGAGGGTGAGGGATGAGGAGTGGGGATGGGGGTGTGGGGATGGGGGTAAGGGATGGGGGTAAGTTCTTTACTCGTTCCGAATGACCTCCTAGATACTCAGCACTCTTGCCCTTCAGAGAGAGAAATAGTAATTCGGGCGTTCGTCACGATCGAACTAAAATGGAGGGAAAGGAAAAGAATATAGAAACCGGGGAAAAGTTTGAAGGACTTTCCGCAGCGAAGTTTATCCTTAATAACATGAAGACATGGTAACATTGTCTTGCAATATTTTGCAATACGTGATGTAAGGATGGTGGGGCATTACGTATTTGTGTGCAGTTATGTGGAAAGAAACAAGTAAGATTGTAGATATTCATATAGAATGTTTGATAGATAGATAGAGAGATAGAAATATATAGATATAGATATAAAAAGATGGATATAAGTAGATTGATGGCTATAGAGCTATATCGATAGATAAAAAATAGGTAGATCGATGGATAGACAAATTGACAAGTAGATGGGTAGATAGATAGATAAACAGACAGATGTACAGATAGATGAAGAGATAGATAAAGAGATAGATCGCTAAATATATACATAGGTAGACAGATAGAGAGATAGAAAGATAAATAGATAGATGGATACAAAGATAGATAGATACACAGATAGATAGAGAGGGATAGATAGATAGATAGACTTCCTCAGTGTCGGACTGTATATTCCACTATACATGGCTATTGAATTAAAACTTATCCTTTCCTAACCTATCCTAACTTCACCTATCCTATGCCAACCTAACTTAACGTAACAACTTCCGTATGACAGAGATCACGTGTTCTTTTCTTCCAGGTTTAATCCTTTTTAATGCTCTTAGCCGTAGCCTTATCCTATCAGCTAAAGCTATCGTGTATGTCATAGCGTTAGCCATTTCGTTAACTTCAAAGTGAATTTTTTTTTGTTGGGAAATTCTATTGTTCTTTCGTTCGTGGCAGATTTTTTATTTATTTATTCATTTTTTTTATTTATCTATCTATTTTTATTATCATTATTATTATTATTATTGTTTTTTTTAATTGTGTGATCGTGTGACTCGGAAGCAAACTGAAGAACTAGCTGCTTTGGAAGGAAATATTTGGTATGTGTTCAAAATAAGGAAGAAAATACAGAAAAAAAGAATGTCAAAAATGTCAATAGGAGCGGTTGAAGGTTATATATAAAGGACCCTTAGTTACAAGCCGAGTAACACAGTTGCAAGCTTGTGTCCTACGAGATCTGTATCCTGAGGAACGAACAGAGCACAACCCACAAGCCGAAGTACCGGCTGATCGGGTGGAAAATGCAGTACATAGGGCACTCATTTGAGTCATACCACTTGCGATAAGGTTTAAATCTGATGAAAGATCGGTGTAGTGTTGTTGTTTTTTCTTGTTTTGTTTTGTTTATTCGCTTTGATTATTCGTTCGTCCGATACATTGCCGCCATAACTTCTTCCCGTTTTCTTTCTTTTGGGACATGTTAATGACAGCGATACTATACAGAAAACGTGGTCAATCTTGATGATAGACTATGGTATATTTGAATAATTTTCTATTGAGAATATTCTTGATTAGAGAATTTCCACCTTGTCTAAGAATTTGATATCACTGTTATGGATATTCCTAACAGAAACTTGAATGATAGATAACAGATCTAACATTAGAATTACAAATTTCCTTATATTTTATATATCTGCTTCTTCTACCGCCATAACAGTACAATGATGGACAGATATCCACAGCAGTGTAATAACTCCTTCTTTTCCAACAAAGCTCTAAAAGGAAATATTGACACAATGCATTATTACAAGATGAATTCCGGGCTGGGAAGGATAACTTTTAAAATTCCGCTTTGAAACATGGAACACACACACACACACACACACACACACACAACACACACACACAAACACACACAAACACACACACACAAACAAACACACACAACACACACACACAACACACACACACACACACACACAAACACACAACACACACACACAAACACACACAAACACACACACACAAACACACACACAACACACACACACAACACACACACACACACACACACACACACACACACACACACACACACACACAACACACACACACACACACAACACACACATACACACACATATATATGTTCTATTGCTACCTCCACACACTCCTGTTCAAGTTAATAAACGAAGAACTTCCATCGCATATCTTCTTCACACTGCTAAGCCCCATGTGACCAGGATTCTTGTAGAGGTCGCCACCCAGACCTTAGCGGAGAAAGAAAGTGAGAGAGAGAGGGAAAGGGAAAGAGAGAGAGAGAGAGAGAGAGAGAGAGAGAGAGAGAGAGAGAGAGAGAGAGAGAGAGAGAGAGAGAGAGAGAGAGAGAGGGAGAGAGAGAGAGAGAGAGAGAGAGAGAGAGAATAAGAGGGAGAATGACAGGAAGAAGGAAAGAGAGAGGGAGAGGGAGATGTAGATGGAGAAGGAGAGGGAGAGGAAGAGGGAGAAGGAGATAAAATAGATAAATAGATAGATAGACAGATAGATGAATAGATAAATAGATAGAGAGAGAGATAAAGTGGGACAGCCAGCTAGCTAGCTAGAGAGAGAGAGAGATAGGGAGAGCGAGAGCAAGAGAGAAAAAGAATCGAACCCAAAAAGAAAGAAAAAACATCAAACAAACAAACAAACAAACAAACAAAAACAGAAAAAAGGAAGCACAGACGGACACCAAAGAACACACAAGCAACACAAGCAACGTCCGCGAAACGTACAAGAGAGAGAGTTGACCACGAAGCTCCTGCCTGTGCCTCCGCGTGGCCTCGTCAGCATCACCGTTTCAGGAACACTCCCCGCGGATGGTACGAGCCGCGTTTTAAAAGTTCGCTCGCGCTGAATACGTGGCGACGACTTGAACTCTTGTGAAACGACCTGATGCTCTGTTGATACCGTTCCCGAGGCGGGGTCTGGGGGGAGAGGGTGGGTGAGGGGAGGGGAAGAAGGGAGGAAGGGAGGGGGAGGGTGGGGAGGGGGAAGGAGAGGGTGAGGGGAGGGGTAGGTAGGGAGAGGAGGG
>BOPN01001056.1:95000-107500 GCA_017312705.2 Penaeus japonicus
TCTTCGCTAAGTTTGTCAAGAAGGTGAAGATAAGAAGAATATCGGCAAGACATATCCGTGTTATGGGAACACATTCTTGAGGTCGTACTTGAGGGGGAGAGAAGATCTTGGAGGAGAAGAACGATGTGGTTCGAGGTTCAAGGAGCTATAAATGTGTTCCGATCCTCTTCATATCTTCTGACTAGATTCCGACTATCTCAGCGACACGAGTATCCTCCCGTTTTTCATTATTCATGCGTGAGTCAAGTCTGGGTTTATCTTCAAGCTTAAATATTATCATGAGTTTATTTCTTTTCACTGGATCAAAGGAAGCTTGTTAAACTGTACACCAAAGTTTCTGCTGTGTAGCGTACTGAACTTCTACTTGCTAGATTCTCTCTCTCTCTCTCTCTCTCTCTCTCTCTCTCTCTCTCTCTCTCTCTCTCGCTTTCTCTGTCTCTGTCTGGAAATTACCTGGGCTGGGGATGGGTGGGGGGGGGGGGTCGATGGTAAGGTGGGGACTAGACCGTTATATGAAGCTGCTTTTAATGTGATATTGATAAGATATATAGAGAGATTACTTAATGGTAGGCTAAGCTTAGCAAATCGAAACTAATTTTCATTTCCTTCGGTTTTGTGCAGGCAACAATAAATCACTATCGAGGAACTATTGTGAACACTAATTCAAAGTTAAATATCGTTTCAATAACCTATGCTTTCATCCTTACTCATATCAAAGCACAGCGGAGATTTATGGAAAGGAAGAAGATTAAAAGAAATGAACGGTAAAGAGAGAAAAATAATACGATTTTGAAATTTAAGAAATAAGGGAGTCAGAACGTAAATGAACAGATCGCATCTATAGTCACTGGGAGAGCATTTTATTTACTCTGGCCATTAGATGAATTTCTTCAAAATTCTCTAACGGGAGAGATTCGCATCATTATTACAAAAAATTGCAAAAGGTCATATTGCAGATGATTGATAGAAAAACAAACACGGAACACAAATATCTTTTAAGAATACTCCCAACACGGTAAATACAGGGAAATTAACTTACCATTTATATATATACAGACTTTACAAATCATTATATGATATCTTGCAAATCTCTCTTAATTGGATCAGATAAAGAAAAAATAAAAAGATTATCACGTTTTGTGTAAATAATTTAAATTTGGAGATATGATAAAATGACAGATAAATTAATCAATAAATAACATAAATACAGATTAATAATTATAAAAAAATGAATAATAAATAGTAAAACAAAAGAAAAGAAAAAAAATGGAACATTCATAACATTCCATCTTTTTACAGCTTTCAATTTGCGCGTGAATTCTAAAGCACGGAGTCTCATATCTGACGGTTTTATCACGACAGCTACAATGAAAAATATTTTTGGTAAAAGTAATAAGAGGAGAAAATCCGCGGCAAATATATGCTTACATACATATACATACACATATACATATACATATACACACTTTCTCTAGTCCCTTATCCATCTATCTGTCTATCTATCTATCCATTCATCCATCCATAAATCTACCTATCTATGTACTTATCTCTTAATCTATTTAACTATACATCCCTATATCTATCTATCTATCAGTCTACTTATCTATCAGTCTGTCTGTATGTCTATCTATCTATCCATTCATCCATCCATAAATCTACCTATCTATCTACTTATATCTTAATCTATTTAACTATACATACCTATATATATCTATCTATCTACTTAACTATCAGTCTGTCTTTATGTCTATCTACCTATCCATTCATCCATCCATAAATCTACCTATCTATCTACTTGATCTCTTAATCTATTTAACTATACATCCTTATATATATCTATCTATCTACTTAACTATCAGTCTGTCTGTATGCCTATCTACCAATGACGAAAATATGTTTATCTATCTATCCATTCATCCATCCATAAATCTACCTATCTATCTACTTGATCTCTTAATCTATTTAACTATACATTCCTATATATATCTATCTATCAGTCTACTTAACTATCAGTCTGTCTGTATGTCTATCTATCTATCCATTCATCCATCCATAAATCTACCTATCTATCTACTTATCTCTTAATCCATTTAACTATACATCCCTATATCTATCTATCTATCTACTTAACTATCAGTCTGTCTATCTATCTATCTATCTATGACGAAAGTCCCTCCCAGCTTCTCTGCATAGTTGCGAAAGACGACCCGGAAAAAAGTCGAGGTTGGAGACAGGAAGGAAAAAGAGTGAGTTTCATTCAAGTCTGAAATATTTGGGTCAGTCGTTCCTTACCAGCGTGAGGCTTTTTGATCAAGATCTAGCGCCTTCATATTGTCGTTTGCGTCTTGGACCACTTTAGTGACTTTTATTTGACTTTACTTTGTACTGAAAGATAGAATGACGAAGCACTGATTTTTTTTTTTTTTTTTTTTTTACAGTCCCTAGATACCATGGATGAAGAGAATACAGATTGAAAATGAGCAAATATGTTGAGTGGTTTGGTGTTATAGCAGTGAACTATCAAGAACATTCCGGAACTGAATATAATGCCAAAATGAAAAACCTTAATTTGCAACACTGCTCCGGCTTGGAAGTTGATGAAAAATACTTCCTGAATTATTAAGAAATTAATTCTAGCTGATAAGAAGAGATGCTCATCAATATTACGCCTCTGTAGGATTTTTTTTGTACTCTAATGGGGGAAAAGGAAGGACATGGTCTTCCCATCTTAAACATTTATTTATTTATTACACAAACTTACAATACCTTAGATCTAAATCGAATGAATTCAACCCGACCTTCATTACGATCTGAGTAAAGAGCAAGTAAACAATTAACTATGACCCTCATTTGTAAACAATCCTTTTTTTTTTGCTATAAAAAAAACTAAAGGATATTTACAAGAAAGATTTTTGGGACATCCATCTGATAAGAAGACGAGGGTATACTGTAGCCATCACCTATCAAGAAAGAAGAAGAAAAGAAATTCGAAGACCAAGAAAATACGAAAGAGATATCCCCTTAACAATCCTCTTAGTCCCCGTCCTTTCCTATCCTTCTACTCCTCCCCTTCTTTACCTCTTATTCCTCTTCCTCTCTCATCCCCTTACCCCTTGTCTCTCTCCCATACCCCCCCTGCCCTCAAGAAGACTCAACGTATCACAAATCACTATTGGATACCCTCAGAAACTTAAAGATTATTGGATTAATAGCAAGCTTATGAACTGGTATAAAAAGTATGTGATGTATGGCATCTAGCTCCTTTCCTTTGAACTGAGGAGTGAGGCAGGGCTGTGTCCTTGTTCTTCCAATGTTTTCAAACACTTGCTTGGATTGGATAAAGGGTAGAATATTCATCTAAAGTCAGTGCGGAGCAACACAGGGTAATGTCACCAACTTAGACTTTGCTAATAATATTGCTTTGATAATGATATTTCATCTCTGGAAGTCCTAGTGAGCTCTTAAGGCATTCACCAGGAGACAAACCTTTTGGGTTCAGAAGCCTCATAGACCAAGACCTAGATCTAGGAGTCAGTATGTGCTAGCGGCGAAGACAATGAAAGTCTCATAGAGTTTAACATACTTTGCTGGTGTAGTCCTTGAATCTGTAAAACCAGAAAGGTAACAGACGAATTGGACAGGCGGAGGAGCCAGGAACTCGCTCGACATTAGTATTTGGAGAATCTGTGCAGAAGGACCAAACTACGTATCTTCAGGTCTACGTGTCTGTTATTGCCAGTCCTGCTGTACAGCATTGAAACCTGGGCTTTATCCCATGTCTTTGAGGTTTCTATGCCGATAATGGGGCACAAATGGCTGGATCATGTGTTCATCCATCGACTGCACAAGACCTGCTACTTCCATGATGCAGAACTGTCAATTGAGGCTATACAGTCACTTTGCTAGTCTCCCAAAGGACGATTCCGCTCGTTAGGTAGTCTCTACTTAAGACGACCATGAGTGGAGGAGGCCTGTGAGACGACCCCGGAAGTCGTGGCTCGCTCGGGCAATGCGACCAAATCTGTCGTGGGGAAGTTGTGATACGCTACGCCCCTGCCCAGTGGCTCGCCAGGAGGGAGCCTCGTGGTTAGAAGCGGAGGAGTTTATGCGGCAATGCACCCTTCCCTGCGTCAGCCCCACTGATTTGATTTTGATTCTCTATCGATCGCCCTCGTTCCCATCTCCTTTCCTTCATCCTCTGCCAGATCTATCCTCTATCCATCCCTCCTACTTCTCTTTTTTTCCATCCTTATCTCTTTTCCCTATTTCTTTTTCCACTATTTCCCTCCCCTTTTTCATATCCTCTGTCTCTTATCTCTCCCTTCCTCTCCCTCTCGCCTCCTCCCCTCTTTTCCCCTCCAGCAAGCCAGCCACGTCCGACCGTGTTCTATACCCTCAACACCTTCGAATTACCAGTATTTTTTCCCCTTGGTCATGCTCTCCCCCTTCCCCTTCCCCTTCCCCTTCCCCTTCCCCTTTCCCTTCCCCTTCCCCTTGGCCGCCCCGAACCATAAGCAATTTACCCACTAACTGGCAACCTTTCCACCAATCATAAACTTTCATTTATACTTTTCCTTTTGTTATGATATTCTCATCGCTTGTGGAAAGCCTTTATTTTTTTGTGTATTTTTTTTCTTGCGTGGATCTTTACATTATTTTGAAAGGGCTTTCTTTCTCTCTTTTTTTCGATTTTTTTTCCTTTATATTTTTCTATATTTAGGTTCGTAATTATTTCTCGTGGACTTTGTCAGAACTTTGCACCATCGGCATCAACATTATCTCTCTCATTATCAATATAATTATAATTGATATCATTATCATTGTCATTATATATTTTTTTGTTATCATTACCATCATTTTTATCATCATTAACATTATTACCATTATCTTTCTATATCATTATCCTTACTACTTTGATATCATTATCCTTACTACTATTATCACTATCGATATCAAAATTATTACCATACATTATTGCTATGATTTTCATGACATTATTATTAGTATTGTCATTATCATTATTAATAAAATTATTAATATTAATATATCATTATTATTATCATTATCATTATTATTATTGTTATTACTATTATTATTATTATTATTATTATTATCATCATTATCATTATTATTATTATCATTATTATTGCTAATGATAGGGATGATGATCATGATGATGTTCATGATAATAGCAAAAGTAACAATAATAATGATCATTATCATCATCATTCCCATCATAATCCTCAGAATCATTACAACCATGACAATTCTCATCATCACCATGACAATTCACATTATGACCAACATCACTGATATCATTTCTATTGTCATTATCATCTACACTTTGAATATCATACCTACTATCAATAAAATCTTTCCCATTATCATTATGACATCAATATATCACCATGCCAACAAAATCAACAAGATCAAACAACAACAACAACAAACAAACAAACACAGAATCTACATCACAACATGCTCTCCTTATCATTAAATTAACCACGAGTATTCATGTGGCAGTTCATCATAAAAGTATTGTTCACTTGTCTGCTACATTTATTTTTCAAGTGCACACACGCTTTGTTTGGAAAATGTATATTCCCTGTTTGTTTGGCTGGTTTATGATGCATGTGTTTTTTATGGTTGTTGTCCCCGTTTGCTTTCGAAATATACGTCAAGTGTTTAAAAAGTGTCGAAACGGGTTGGTCTGAAATCAGAATGTGTTTTAGTGTTTAGTGATGTGTCAAAGTGCACGGAATAGATATCTGGGTTTTAGATATTTTGGTTGATTGATTTTTGTTTTCGTGTTTGAAAATAATAATTTTTTTCTTTATCTTCATTTCTTTATTTTTTTCTTTATCTTTATTTCTTTATTTTTTTCTTTATCTTTATTTCTTTATTTTTTTCTTTATCTTTATTTCTTTATTTTTTTCTTATTTATTATCATTATTCATTATTATTATTATTTTTTGGTCATTGTTAGATGATATCAATATAGTTTCAGTTCAACACGTGTTTAATGTAATGAAATTTTTAGAATGCAGGAATAGATACATACCGTTTTATTTCCCGCAAAAATAAGTATTTGTGTGTATGTGTGAACGTTGGTGTGTACGTGCACTTGTGTGTGTGTGTGTGTGTGTGTGTGAGTGTGTGTATGTGTGTGCGTTCGTATGAATGTGTATGTGTGTGTTTGTGTGTGTGCGCGTTTGTACGTGTGTGTGTGCGCGCGCGTTCGTATGTGTGTATGTGTATGTCTTTGTCTATTCATAAAATTATTTATAGTCCTTTTGATGATTATGATTACATCATCCACGTTCAGCATATCCGGTAAATAGGGCTCCATTCTCATTTTTTCTGTTATCTTTTAGCTAAAGCTATGGTCCTATATTTTCCCTTAATAAATTTGTTAAAACCAATAAAATCATTTAATAAACGATTAAATGATTATAATGAAAATGATAATGATAAGGATGATAATGATAATGATAATGATGACAATTATAGTAATGATAGTGATAATGATGATAATGATAATGATGATGATGATGATGATGATGATGATGATAATGACAATGTTGATAATGATAATATTGATAATGATAATGATAATGATAATGATATTGATAATAATAATAATAATAATAATAATAATAATGATAATAATAAAATAATAATAATGATAATAACAAAATAATAATAATAATAATAATAGTAATAATAACAATAATGATAATGAGGATAATGATAATGATAATAATAATGATCATAATTTCAATTATAATGATAATAATAATCATAACATCAATGATAGTAATAGTAAAGACAATGGGACGGATAATGATAGTGATAATGATAATCATAATGATAAAAAACAACAAAAAATTACAATAAAGATTATGATATCATCATTACAGATGGTAATGATCATGATGATTATAATGATAGTAATGATATTAATAATTATGATAATAAATGCAATAACAAAAATGATAATAACACCAATAACAATAATGGTAATGGTAATGATAATAACAATAATAACCATAATAATAATGATGATACTTAATAGTATCAATAATAACCGTTATGATGGTAATAATGAAAATAATAATACTAATGATAGTGATAATAGTGATCATAATATTGATGATAACAATGATGATAAAGATGATAATAATTGTAATGGCGGCAGTAATAAGAATGACAACTAACAACAATAATGATAATGATGATAATGATAATGATTATGATAATGATTTTAGTGATAGAAATTATAACAATAACAATAGCAACCCTAATCATGATTACTAATAATAATAATTATATTAGTAAAAATAATAGTGATAATAATAACAATACTATTAAGGAAAATGAAAATAGTAACTCTAAAAAACAATAATGATTATAATGATAATTGTGGTACTAACAATAGTGATTGTAATAACAATGATTATAATAACAATGATGGTTATAATAGATTAATGATGCAATACCATTACTAATAATGATAAAGGTAGTAGTAACAATCATAATGATAACAAATGGGACAGTAATAATAATGCCTGTAATAATAATAGTGACAAGAATAATGACTTGAAGAACCGGGATGATGATTATGACTGTAATTGTACTGATAACAATTGTAATAATAACAATTACTATTTTGCCATATTCTTCGTTGTGACAATCCGTTGCAAATCATCAACTTGTTATCATTAGCATTTCAGAATTAGGAATACTTTGTTTGACTTGTAATATTATTTTGCAGATAACGAACTAAAAATAAAGAAAAAAATATGGAATTACAATTTTATAGGTAGAGTTCTCGACGTGGCGAGTATAATAGCATTCAGTTTTTTGTTTTTTTGTTTTTTTTTCTGTCGTTGTATAGGTAAGGAACACAGGAGGGATATCAATATGAAATTCAGCCATGAGAGAATCCTCTACCCTCCTACCTATCATCTAATTCCCCTGGCAGTGTTATCAGATCACTTTGAACTTTGTACCCCACACGTTCAAAAACAAATTATTGATTGGCTTTCGAAACGGTTGAGTGTCTATTGCATAAGTCTACGGACTATAGGTTCCAGATTTCACAACAAAACCCAATGTGGGATGTAGAGGGATGTTGTTTACATACGATTATGGAAACTAACGCAGTCTTGTTTCCATAAAGTAATACTCATAAATTATATATTTATTTCTACCTGTTTTTAAGGAAATTAAGTCAGGCGAAATTAGCTACGCCCTCTTTATATCCGCAACCAATCACAATAATGTTATTTCAATGGATATAAAACAAGAAAATCCGAAGGCCCTGATTGGGAGACTAGATGGGGAGAAGGGGTGGGAAGGGGGCGGGGCTAGTTTCGCCTGACTTTGCTCTGCTGACTGCAATACTTTTCGAGCAAATACTATTTTGAGGTTATCTGCTACCCACAAAATACAGGGTAGACTAACTGATACTATGTTAGGTATTAATAATTTTCGCTGAAGCAAACTCAATTGACGTGTCTCCAACACAAATGGTTAACGGCCCTACAGACATGCGCAGTACATCACATTCTGTAACTTTTATCATTCTGTAAAGGGAATACAGTACTTGAGAACCATTAAAAAAAAAAAAAAAACGCTAAAATCCATATATTTCCTGTAACATTATTTATGCCGAAAAAGTAAAAATTTTCTCACGCATCCGTGAATATCTGGAAAATCAGTTTGGAAGCGAAATGACGGAATTTAATTATCGTGCATTAGAGAACAGTCATTAAATTATGACTGTCTTCCTTCCTTGACTACACAATGCGGAGTCTGTATCCATGCAACAGTGTTTCATACCACGAGTCCCCTTTGCAATTGAAAGTCTGAAACTCATGAGTTTTCTCAAACATTATAGACTGTTGAATATATGTGTCTATGTCTATCTGTCTGTCTGTCATAAAATTACATAGATATATACAAGTATACAAATTCAAATACGAAGACAAAGCCCACGGGAACACACATATGCAAGCACACACGCCAAAAGCACACACTTCATTATCACCGTGCTTTTGGTGCAAGTTCGGAGCCCAAAAGGACCACTATCTCGCACACACTCTCGCAACATTGGCAAACAAACACCTATCAAACATCATCGAACCAAACATTTTTTCACACTTTCCAAACACACTCTCGTCCTCCAAACGCCAGTTCCCCTCGCCGTACACAGCCGAGTTTCCCCTCTGCCACATTAGCTTTTTCCCCTTGTCGAATTATTCCCCTCTTTCCCTTCCATTTTATATCCTCCCTGCCCACTTTACTGCATTATGCAATACCTCCATTTCCATCCTTACCGTTTGGATCCGTTGAAATTCGTGTCAGATTTGTGCATTTGGGTTTGCCTCCTTTTAATATTTCATGCATTTGCATAATCTTTATAATCATAATTTTCGCGTAGATCCCAATTTGGGCGAAGAGTTTTTTTTTTCTCGTGCAATCTCTTGTTTCCGATTTCCTCGCTCGTATATTCAGAGGGTGTTATTGGCATCGATTTGATATAAAAGCATTCACCCTTCGCTCTGGGAGTCCCCCATCTCATATCCTTTTCACCGAGTCCTTATCTTTTTGTTATCGCCTCTGTTAACTCACCACCTGCATCTTGCGTTCGCGTTAACTGCCTGTAAATTAGTACTTATTACTCATATATCTTCCTTCAGTCCCTGTCGTACCCCTTCACCGTCATATCTTTCTTTAGCACCATAGCCTGTCTGTCATCACACCCTCGTAACGCCATTAAGTCACCCTTTCCCACCACTTTCTCAGATCGAATGATTTCAATCTCTCATGGTTTCCTCTTGTCAGTTTATCATAAGGAATTCTATTGGTGTTCGCGAGGTAGGATGGATTTTATATTTCCAAAAAGGTTAATGGAATCTATCTTTCTCTCCATAAAGTACAATTAAAAGTCTCTTTGATCTCCCTCCTCCCTCTAATGTTTTAAATCACCATTACACGCAGTGACGATGCTAACACTTAATCATCTTTCATCTCTCGAAACTCCAGCTACCAAATCACACTCAATTTCTACTCCTCTGTGACTTTCATCTGACGGACTTCCCACTGACAGTAACCCCAAACCGACATCCTTTGTCGACCCATGTACACTTCTTAGATCGATGCATCTTTCGAATTCAGACACAGGAGCGTATGTAATTCATAATGTTAAATTCTCTCTGATTTGGACTTATTCTCGTGTCAACCCCATCCTTTGTTCGAAATGATTAATACTAATTCTCCTTGGTTCAACTGTACCTTATTTTACTCTATCATGTTCTAAAAAAAGTGTTTCATAACGGATGTAATTTATAGGGAATAAACTATTCACTCCATTTCTTGCCTTACATTGGCCTATAACTTCTGATTTCTTATCTCCTAACCTATGTTTTAATCCTCATTATACATTCCTTTCATATTTATATTCCTCTTCTGCCATCCACATCCCTCTACATCCGAATCCTCAGTCATTATCAAATCAACTGCAATCATCCACCCATCCACCCATCCACCTTCTCTTTACATAATTTTATGTCACCCATATATCTACATGCTTCAAAAAATTCAAGCAACACTGATTTGGAAGCTTTTGGGCCCATTTTCTATAATGAATGTCTTGTCATATTAGTCAAGGCCTTGTGGGGTTTAGTTAACACCATTGTTCAACCCTCGAGCATTTGTGTTTGAACACTAATGCTATTTACGTTGCTGTCAATTCCTTATTGTTTTAACGTCAGTCACGGTCTCTCAAACCCTTCCTCTTTCTTCATGCAATTATTATCTAAAATTTCACCCTGCATGGCTTTAAATGCTTGAAATCTCATGGGTGAAAATCTTTCATCCTCGACCAAGGCAAATTATTTGTTCAGAACAGTGAATAATATGATTCTGAGAGGTCTTAGAAGAGGTGCAGCGAATGTTCAGGAGTTTTTGAGTTTGTGCCCTGTGTGTATGTTTATGTGCGCCTTTTATATTTTGTATATATATATATATATATATATATATATATATATATATATATATATATATATATATGTATATACATACATACATATATATATATATATATATATATATATATATATATATATATATATATATGTATATATATATATATATATATATATATATATATATATATATATATATATAATATATATATATATATATATATATATATATATATATATATATATATATATATATATATATATATATATATATATATATATATATATATATATATATTTATATATATATATATATATATATATATATATATATATATATATATGTATATATGTATATATATATATATATATATATATATATATATATATATATATATATATATATATATATATATATATATATATGCACACACACACACACACATACATATATATGCAACAAGAAGACTCTTTTCGGCTGTGACCTCTTGAGCCATTATCAAGCTAGACTACAAAGATCATTCAACAACAGACATTATAATACATTAGAAAAATTATAATTGCTGTAAAAAATGAGTAAATAATGATGTATAGGAAAAACATATAGATTATCTGCTATACAACATATCAGTAATCAAAAAGTTATATACTAATACACACACACACACACACATGCACACACACACACACACACCCACACACACACACACACACACACACACCACACACACACACACACACACACACACACACACATACACACACACGCACACACACACACACACACACACACACACACACACACACACACACACATACACACACACACACATATATATATATATATATATATATATATATATATATATATATATATATATATATATATATATATATATATATATATATATATATATATATATATATAATTAGATTACACACGTCTTTAAGTAAAAAAAAATAAAATATATATATATGTATATATATATATATAAATATGTGTGTGTGTGTGTGCACATGCACATATATATATATATATGTTAGACAAAAGATTACCAGGTATCTATTTTCCATTCCATCAAATTCCGTCTATTTCCCTTTCTTGAACTTCCTATCCCAACTTCCTATCCAACTCCCCATATCCGATGGTGAACCAAAGTCTGGTAAACATGCTAGACTTTGTTAGACCAATATCCTGTCACTTGTCCTGCCTGTTGAGCCTCATATAGCGTGTAGAACATCGGTTAGTGAAATTAGGGTTCTCGACCGTAGAGTTGTTTATAAAAGAAGGTAACATCGAGTCGTATGGAAATGTCTAAGATAGTTTATCAATATCTGACTGTGAACCAACGTCTAATAAGTAAGCTAGACCGTTTTTATTTAGGGCAATAGCCTGTTAGCTGTCTCGTTTCTCGTGTTATTTAGTGTCTGTCATACCGCACATAGAGTATATGTTAGTGCATCATGGTTTACCAGAATGCTTGATTAAGAATATCAATAGCCGAAAGT
>BOPN01001056.1:112500-117500 GCA_017312705.2 Penaeus japonicus
AAGAGAACGCATCGTAGTGTGTGTCTTAAAGATAAATTTAAAGTCAACTTGGGGAAACAATCTTTGAATATATTCTGCAGTTCCTTTCTTATGTTAAAACTTAAATGTCCAAAATATGGCAATGTGACGTAACAAACATCTTTAGTAGCCGTCATAACAGGAGTAGGAGGGGAGTGTTTCTTGTTCAAAAATCTTCTCAAGACTCTGTAGAAAATTTTGTTGGGGTATGAATTTTGTGTGAAATAATTATGTAGGAATTTCATCTCCTGGTGGAAGCTTACGTAATCTGAACAGATATTGTAGGCTCTGTTGATTAGTGTAGAGATACTGTTTAATTTGAAAATCTTGGGGGAATAACTAAAGTAGTTAAGGCCCAAACCTGTAAAAGTTGGTTTTCTATAAACTGATGTTGAGAAACAGCCATTATCATTTGTTATGAGGGTGTCTAAAAATGGTATTATTGAGTTATGTTCAATTTCATACGTAAACTTTAAATTTGGATGTTTAGAATTTAGGTAGTAAACAAAACGTTCAACCTGAGAGCTGTTGTTAAAGAGGAGGAACGTATCATCCACATATCGACGGTAGAAAATGGGTTTGAAATCAAGAGGGCACTCATACAACCAATCTTTTTCATGGTGACATAAAAATGCGTTTGCATAAGTGGGACCTAAGGGTGAGCCCATGGCCACGCCATCGGTTTGGGAATACAAGTCATCATTGAAAGTAAAAACAGAGTCAGCAGTCGCCAACTGAAGTGCTTTAGTCAGTTGTTTTTCATTTAGTTGCTGAAAATCTTTCGATTTTACAAGCTTTCGTACAATAAGGTTGGTGGTCTCCTCAAGTGGGACATTGGTAAAAAGTGATTGTACATCCACACTGGCCATAACAACAGGACCATTGATTTTAACAGTGGTAATTTCGTTTACAAAGTCAATTAATTATTTTCAACAGTATAATCATTTTTAGTTAGAGGGGTTAACAGTGGGACCAAGAATTTAGCCAAATTGTAGTTAAATGTACCTATTGACGATATAATAGGTCTAATTGGGTTACCTGTTTTGTGAATTTTCGGAAGACCATACAAAACACCTGGTCTTGATCCAGATGCGAATAAACAATTATATACCGAATCCCCAACAGAATCTTTTATGTTACGGAGGAAACGGTTCAATTTATCCTCTAGTTTTAAAATATGGGAAGCAATGTTAGTCTTCAATAATTTAAACTTAGTCCGGTCATCTAAAATAGCCTTGACTTTTGAGTCATATTCTGTTCTGTTAAGTAATACAATGCCTCGTCCCTTATCTGGTTTTGTGATGATTAAGTCATTATCTTCTCTAAGTTTCTTTAAAAGTTTAAGTTGGTGATCATTGGTCTCACTATTAGATCCCCGTTCATGGCAAAATTGGCGGTAGGCATTTTTAGCAATTGCAGAAATTCTGTTGCGGATTGAGTGGAGGCTATCATTACCAAAAACGTCAAACTTAGCTATTCTGTGGCAAATACATTCAAACCCTAGAAAGAATTTTTCGTAATTTAGATTCATAGTCGGAAAACCAAAATCAAGCCCCAGGGCAAGGAGGTCACTTTCCTCTTTGGTTAGTTTCCTGTTAGAAAGGTTGAAAATGACATTTTCAGGTTTGACTTTTTGGGTAACGTCAATGCCAAGGTTTAACAGTTTCTTATAATGGCGATTCCTTATGTTGGGTAACCTTTTCTCCGTGTTAGCTTCCCACATACAACTAAGGCATTGGAAATCAATGTACGATAATTTAGATTTCAAAGATTTGACATTGTTGCTGTGATTAAAGCTAAGACGTGAAAGTTTCTTAGCTTGGGTTTTGATCTCAAACTCCAGGAGTTGAAATAGCCAAGATTTATAAGTATGGCTGGACAAAAAATTACGACTATAAATCTTGAACTTGATGAAGGAAGGGATAGTATCATATTTTCTACAAGTCTTTAGAAATTCTAGATCACATTCCAATTTCTTCGCTCTGTAGTAGTCCTTCTCTGTTCTTCTATATTCGCGAAGCGTGGGTCGGTCATATCTGGCAATGATAATCTCAGCGAGTGATTTTCCTTTCGGGAAACGTAACTTTATCAGGAAAAGTAACACCAGCGTAGCTACGTACATATTCAAAGATTGTTTCCCTCAAGTTGACTTTAAATTTATCTTTAAGACACACACTACGATGCGTTCTCTTCTGAACAAAACGGTACCTTTGCCCTTTACTCTTAAATCAAGTGTTGTATATCAGTTTAAATGTTCGAGATGTAACTCTCGATATGTGGGTAGCACCACACGTCCTCTACAGCACCGTATCTTTGAGCACATGGGAAAATCTTACCGTACAGGTATTCAGCTAAGTTCACCATCACCATCTGCCATTAGAGAACACTGTTATTCCACTGGACATCCACTCACACAAAAGGATTTCCAAATTCTAACCTCTTCCTCACACAGACTTAACCTCATCATCTTGGAATCACTGTTTATCTCGAGGATGAAGCCAGAGCTAAACAACACAACAACTGCCATCCCATTACACACTCAATGATTCCAGATTTATAACTGTAAGATTTCTCATTTATTGGTCTTGTGTTTTATAATTATTTTGGTTTGTGTGTTTTTTTTTACTGTTTTCAACTCGCTTTTATATTTTATATTTTTATTGATATTTTTCACGTTAACCTTTTATTCTTTCTTATACCGCCATTCTTATAAGTGTTCGTTTAACCATTTTTACAGTGTTAACTACCTTTTTAGTAATATTTACCTTTTATTTAGCCTTTTACTTGTTTGAACCATTGTTTCTTTAAATAGTTTTTAGCTAATTTGCTCTGTATTAACGGTTCTTTTATGTCTATTTTTAGCACTGATGATGAAGTTAGTAAACTTCGAAACGTCTGAAGAATAAAGATGATGTACGTAGCTACGCTGGTGTTACTTTTCCTGATAAAGTTACGTTTCCCGAAAGGAAAATCACTCGCTGAGATTATCATTGCCAGATATGACCGACCCACGCTTCGCGAATATAGAAGAACAGAGAAGGACTACTACAGAGCGAAGAAATTGGAATGTGATCTAGAATTTCTAAAGACTTGTAGAAAATATGATACTATCCCTTCCTTCATCAAGTTCAAGATTTATAGTCGTAATTTTTTGTCCAGCCATACTTATAAATCTTGGCTATTTCAACTCCTGGAGTTTGAGATCAAAACCCAAGCTAAGAAACTTTCACGTCTTAGCTTTAATCACAGCAACAATGTCAAATCTTTGAAATCTAAATTATCGTACATTGATTTCCAATGCCTTAGTTGTATGTGGGAAGCTAACACGGAGAAAAGGTTACCCAACATAAGGAATCGCCATTATAAGAAACTGTTAAACCTTGGCATTGACGTTACCCAAAAAGTCAAACCTGAAAATGTCATTTTCAACCTTTCTAACAGGAAACTAACCAAAGAGGAAAGTGACCTCCTTGCCCTGGGGCTTGATTTTGGTTTTCCGACTATGAATCTAAATTACGAAAAATTCTTTCTAGGGTTTGAATGTATTTGCCACAGAATAGCTAAGTTTGACGTTTTTGGTAATGATAGCCTCCACTCAATCCGCAACAGAATTTCTGCAATTGCTAAAAATGCCTACCGCCAATTTTGCCATGAACGGGGATCTAATAGTGAGACCAATGATCACCAACTTAAACTTTTAAAGAAACTTAGAGAAGATAATGACTTAATCATCACAAAACCAGATAAGGGACGAGGCATTGTATTACTTAACAGAACAGAATATGACTCAAAAGTCAAGGCTATTTTAGATGACCGGACTAAGTTTAAATTATTGAAGACTAACATTGCTTCCCATATTTTAAAACTAGAGGATAAATTGAACCGTTTCCTCCGTAACATAAAAGATTCTGTTGGGGATTCGGTATATAATTGTTTATTCGCAAATTCACAAAACAGGTAACCCAATTAGACCTATTATATCGTCAATAGGTACATTTAACTACAATTTGGCTAAATTCTTGGTCCCACTGTTAACCCCTCTAACTAAAAATGATTATACTGTTGAAAATACCACTGACTTTGTAAACGAAATTACCACTGTTAAAATCAATGGTCCTGTTGTTATGGCCAGTGTGGATGTACAATCACTTTTTACCAATGTCCCACTTGAGGAGACCACCAACCTTATTGTACGAAAGCTTGTAAAATCGAAAGATTTTCAGCAACTAAATGAAAAACAACTGACTAAAGCACTTCAGTTGGCGACTGCTGACTCTGTTTTTACTTTCAATGATGACTTGTATTCCCAAACCGATGGCGTGGCCATGGGCTCACCCTTAGGTCCCACTTATGCAAACGCATTTTTATGTCACCATGAAAAAGATTGGTTAGATGAGTGCCCTCTTGATTTCAAACCCATTTTCTACCGTCGATATGTGGATGATACGTTCCTCCTCTTTAACAACAGCTCTCAGGTTGAACGTTTTGTTTACTACCTAAATTCTAAACATCCAAATTTAAAGTTTACGTATGAGAGTGAACATAACTCAATAATACCATTTTTAGACACCCTCATAACAAATGATAATGGCTGTTTCTCAACATCAGTTTATAGAAAACCAACTTTTACAGGTTTGGGCCTTAACTACTTTAGTTATTCCCCCAAGATTTTCAAATTAAACAGTATCTCTACACTAATCAACAGAGCCTACAATATCTGTTCAGATTACGTAAGCTTCCACCAGGAGATGAAATTCCTACATAATTATTTCACACAAAATTCATACCCCAGCAAAATTTTCTACAGAGTCTTGAGAAGATTTTTGAACAAGAAACACTCCCCCCCTACTCCTGTTATGACGGCTACTAAAGATGTTTGTTACGTCACATTGCCATATTTTGGACATTTGAGTTTTAACATAAGAAAGGAACTGCAGAATATATTCAAAGATTGTTTCCCTCAAGTTGACTTTAAATTTATC
>BOPN01001056.1:120000-127500 GCA_017312705.2 Penaeus japonicus
TCTCTCTCTCTCTCTCCCTCCCTCTCTCTCTTTATTTTGATGGCAATTTCTATATTTTCATTTCTTTTTATTCATCCTCTTGTGTTTTTACTTTCCTCTTGAATTTTGTTTATTCTTTTTTCTTCTTCATATTTCATTTCTGTATTGCATTCACTTTTTTTTTGTGGGGGGTGTAGCGGGGGTAGCGGGGGGGGGGTGTATCTGTTTTTTTTTATTATTATTTACTGGTAAGGTCATATGAAATATTCGAACTTATGAAAAGTCGTTGAAGGATTTTTATTTTGAAATCGTTTTTTTTTTTTTTAGTTTGGAATAAAATTGGAAGAACGGATTGACGAGAAGAAATGGAATACAAAAAAAAAAAAAAAAATAAAAATAAAAAAAATAATAATAAAATAAAATAAAAAATAAATAAAAATAATTCGAAATATTATTCTAAGGATAAAGACAAAGAAACATATCTATCTAACTATCTATCTATATAGATAAGAGTTAGGTGAGGATAGAGAGAGTGGGTAAGTGAGAGAGAGAGAGAGAAGGAGAGAGAGAGAGAGTATGAGAGAGAGAGAGAGAGAGAGAGAGAGAGAGAGAGAGAGAGAGAGAGAGAGAGAGAGAGAGAGAGAGAGAGCAAGATATTAAGAGAAATAGAGAGAGAAAGAGAGAGTGAGATAAGATAGATTGATATATATAGAGAGGGGAGAGATAGATAGATAGATAGATAGAGAGAGAGAGATATATAGATAGAGAGATAGATAGATAGAGAGAGAAAGAAAGAAAGAGATGAATAGAGAAAGAGCAACTGGAAGAGATTTAGCGAAAAGCAAGTCAAAGAGAATGAAAACCAAGGAATCAAAACCTGAAAGAAAATATGCCGGATTTAAAAGTTATGTAAGAGCTGTCGCCAGAAATGAGGATGAATGATAATGGCCCTAAAAAAAAAGAAAAAAAAGAAAAAAGAAAAAAAGGAAGAAGCAAGGGCAGAAATATTAAAGATAACCCGTTCACACAAACGCACGCACAAACACACACAAACACGAGAACACACAAGGTCCCCCTCTTCCACACGTCCACAAACACAAGAACACACAAGGTCCGCCTCTTCCACACGTACACAAACACAAGAACACACAAGGTCCCCCTCTTCCACACGTACACAAACACAAGAACACATAAGGTCCCCCTCTTCCACACGTACACAAACACAAGAACAAATAAGGTCCCCCTCTTCCACACGTACACAAACACAAGAACACATAAGGTCCCCCTCTTCCACACGCACACAAACACAAGAACAAATAAGACCCCCCTCTATCACACACACACACATACACACACACCTCACCTATCTCCTGTGATCGTTATTCTTCTCAAGCATCACAACTGCACCTTGAAGTATTGCTTTGCTTCTGTGTGAATACAGATAGGGTGTAAAAAGAGGGAGGGTAACCCGTCAAGCGAAAAGCGGAAGAGAGAGGAATGAGAAACACAGGATTTTCTTTGAAGGGGAATGATCCGGGAAGTATTTTTTATTTTATTTTATTTCTCTCCATTTTCTCATTCTCTTTTCTTTCTCTGTCTCTGTCTTTCGTTTTATCTGAGCTTTCGTTTTTTTCTCTTTTTATCTTTTGGTTCTATCTTTCTCTCTCTATCTTTTGGTTCTCTCTCTTTGTCTGTCTTTCTTTTTTTTTCTCTCTCTCTCTCTTTCTACACACACACACACACACACACACACACACACACACACACACACACACACACACACACACACACATATATATATATATATAAATATATATATATATATATATATATGTATATATATATATATATATATATATATATATATATATATATATATATATATATATATACATATATATATGTATATAAATATATATATATATATATATATATATATATATATATATATATATATATATATATATATATATATATATATATATATATCCCTCTCTGTGTGTCTGAGTGTTTATCTGTTTCTGTCTCTCTCTCTTTCACTCCTTCCTTCTTTGTCGGTCTGTCTGACCCTCCGTTTCTCTCTCTCTCACTGTTCCTCCTTCATTCTCTGCCTCTCTCACTCTCACTCTCTCACTCTCCCTTTCTCTCTCACTCTCTCACTTTCTTTTTCTCTCTCTCTCTCTTTCACTCTCTTACTCTCCCTTTCTCTATCTCTCTCTCTCACTCTCTCACTCTCCCTTTCTCTCTCTCTCTCACTCTCTCACTCTCTCTCTCTCTCTCTCTCTCTCTCTCTCTCTCTCTTTCTCGCCTTACCCCCTTTTTTCTCTTATCCTTTCACGGGACTCGGATGAGAAGACAAACAAGGAGAATTGTTTAAGGATTTACTCTGTCTTTCACCTTCTCGCTTTCATCCTAAGATTCTCTATTTCTTTTTCTGTATCAACAACAATATGATCTTGTCTTTTTGCATGGAATGAATTTCCAATCACATTGTAACATTATCATGATTTTTTATTGCTTTTTGTCTTTGTTAAGGTTTTGTAAAGCTCGTTCTTCTTCATGAGCTTCTAGTGAAAAAAAAGGAAAAAAAAAAACATATATATATATATATATATATATATATATATATATATATATATATATATATATATATATATATATATATATATATAGCTTGAAGGGAAAGGATGTTTTTAGTGATAATGTTATATGTAAGTTGTTATTAGATACAACAGCGGCATATTAACAACATAAATAACAGCAATAACAATAATGCTAAAGTGATGATGATAATGATGATAATGATAATGATGATAATGATAATGAAGATAATGATAATGGTGATAATGATAATGATGATAATGATAGTAAAATGATGACAATATTGATAATGATAGTAATGATAATGATAATGATTATAATGATAATAATAATGATTATGAAAATAACAATATCATTAACAATACAACAACAGCATAGCAAAAACAAGAACAAGAAAAATAACAACAATAATGGTAATGATATGAGAGAGAGAGAGATAGGAAGAGAGAGAGAGAAAAAAAAAGAGAGAAAGAGAGAAAACGAGAAAGAGAGAGAGCGAGAAAGACAGAGAGAGAAAGAAAGAACGAAAGCGAAACAGAGATAGAGAGAGAGAGAAAGAAAGAGAGAGAGAATGATAACTTCTACTAGGATATCCGGACCATTATTTTTTTATATACATAAATTTCTTTTCGAGAAATTATCATTCCCATCCTTCTCGAAAAGAAAACAGCCCCCCCTCCCCCCCCCAAAAAAAAAAGGAGACCAGACCCTTCTTAATGAGGAATGAACTGGACGTGTCGCCAACTCGATGGGAATTTTCGTCTCCGACTCTGTCCCTCTTCCTTCCTTCGCAACCCCTCTTCCACCATCCTCCTCTCCACCCCCCTCCCTCTCCCTCTCCTCTCCTCTCTTTTCGCCTCTCTCTTTATTCTTTTATTCTCTCTCTTTCTCTCTCTCTCTCTCTCTCGAGATCCTTTCTCCTGATCCCCCTCTGTCTCTTCTTTCATCTCACTAATTCTATTTTATTTCGTCCTCCTCTTCCACTTCCCCTCTTCTTCTCTCAATACCCCACCTCCCTCGCTCCACTCCTCCTCCTCTCCCTCTCTCACCGTCTCATTCCTCCTCATCCTCTCCTCCCTACTCTACCCCCTCTATTCGGCTCCTCCTCCCCTCTCTATCCCCTCTACTCGGCTCCTCCTCCCCTCTCTATCCCCTCCCCTCTCTTTCCCCTCTACTCGGCACCTCCTCCCCTCCCCCTCCTCCTCACTCTATCCCCTCTACTCGCCTCCTGCCCTCCCTATCCCCTCTACTCGGCCCCTCCTCCCCTCCCCCTCCCCTCCCCTCCCCTCCTCCCCTCTCTATCCCCCCTTCTCGGCCCCTCCTCCCCTCCCCCTCCACCTCTCCCCTCTTCAAAGTTCCCCTCTCATCATAAATCTTCATTGAAGGAAAACAATTTCTTGCAGTTTTGCCTCTCCGGCTCCTTATAGCAAGTCGCGCAAAATATGTATTTTTTGAGAAGCTTTTTTTCGGGAAGGGAGGGGGGGAGGGGGCTGCTGCAAGGGATGTGGAAACTAAGGGAAGATATTGAATAGGAGGGAAAGAGAGGTTGGAAGAGATAGAAGAAGAGGGAGAGAGGAAGGGAGAGAGAGAGAGAGAGAGGGAGGGAGGGAGGGAGAGAGAGAGAGAGAGAGAGAGAGAGAGAGAGAGAGAGAGAGAGAGAGAGAGTTATATGAGAAAGAGGGAGTGAGCGAGAAAGAAACAGAGAGAGAGAGAAGAGAGAGGGACAGACAGAGATAGATAGACAGACAGAGAGACGAGAGAAAGAGAGACAGAGACAGAGAGAAGAAAGAGGGGTTTGGAGGGAGGTAGGGAGAGAGAAAGAGAGAGAGAGAGAAAGACAGAGAAATAGAGAGTAAAAAAGAGTGAGAAAGAGAGAGAAGAGAGAGAGAATTAGAGGGAGGTAGAGAAGAGAGAGAAAGAGAGAGAATAGAGGGAGAATTGGAGGGAGGTAGAGAGAGATAGAAAGCGAGAGAAGAGAGGGAGAATTGGAGGAAGGTAGAGAAAGAGAAAGAAAGAGAGAGAGAGAAAGAGAGAGAGAGAGAGAGAGAGAGAGAGAGAGAGAGAGAGAGAGAGAGAGAGAGAGAGAGAGAGAGAGAGAGAGAGAGAGAGAGAGAGAGAGAGAGGGATAGAAAGAGAGAGAGAGAGAGAGAGAGAGAGAGAGAGAGAGAGAGAGAGAGAGAGAGAGAGAGAGAGAGAGAGAGAGAGAGAGAGAGTATTGAAGAAAGGGAGGGAGGGAAGAAGAAAGAGAGAGAGAGAAGAGATAGAGAGAGAAAGAGAGAGTAAGAAGAAGATAGATAACGAAGTATTAGTCTTGCTTGTTTACAGTGCAAGCACTAAACAAATTGAATATTGCTCAACAAAATTACTGAAGAACAAATAAGCAAGACCACTTTACTAGTATCATGCCAGTGTTATTTAGTAAATAGAAGTGGTAAATTCCCATTATGTTATCCTTGCTGATGCAACAATACAAATATAATAAATATCTACCAGTATAGTTATTAATGGTAAATACACACGAATACTAAAACAATACCAGCATTAATACTACATCCATCTAATACTAAATACATACTAAAAGTAAAATACTAAAATGCTAATATCAGATACATATTACTAATAATAAACACCTTAACCTTAAAATGACATACTCGAAGAAAAGGAAGAAGAAAATTCCTGTCCTTTTCTTCTAAAATGACAAACGTGAAGAAAAGGAAGAAGATAAATTCCTGTCCTTTTTTTCTAAAATGACATACTCGAAGAAAAGGAAGAAGAAAATCCCTGTCCTTTTTTTCTAAAATGTCATACTCGAAGAAAAGGAAGACGAAAATTCCTGTCCTTTTTTTCCAAAATGACATACGTGAAGAAAAGGAAGAAGAAAATTCCTGTTTTTTTCTCCTAAAATGACATACTTGAAGAAAAGGAAGAAGAGAATTCCTGTCCTTTTTTTCTAAAATGACATACTCGAAGAAAAGGAAGAAGAAAATTCCTGTCCTTTTTTCCCAACGCCTCTCAATTCCCAGTCAAACACTTAAGCACAAGGCTGCGATTTGAGATTTCGGACAGTGTAATCTGGATCTCTCTCCAGGCGCCTCCGTGATTCACTGCTCCACTGACCGTGACCTCGTCTGATTGTCCACGGCTGAGGGAGCGGCGAGGTCTTCGGCTTGGGGGAATTAAGTCTGCGAGATTTGTTTAATGGAATTCATGGGTTTTTAGTGGTAATGATAGGACGCGTTAATGAACTGGTAGGGGTGGTAGTTTCTTATTTCGATTTCGTGTGTGTGTGTGTGTGTGTGTATAGGGGGTTGGGGGGTTTATTTCGTGGGATTAAAATGACTCTATATGGAATGATGTTACGTGTTTAGATAAGCCGTAGGTGAGAGCGGACCCTTCTCTATGTGTGACGGTCGAATTGGCTCGTTAATCATCAAAATAATGCCGGTGGCAACTGCCCCGAGACTCAGCGCATGCGCAGTGTGTCACAAGACCACGTGTACCGCGCGAGAAAGTTAAGTAGTCTATTGCCAGCTATCGCGAGGGTAGGACGCTCGCGGCCCTATCCCCAGCGCTCGTCCTGCTCGAGTTCGTGAGTGGACGCTGCCGGGGAGACAAGTAGTGATCAGATCGCGGGTATTATAGTCTTGGTATTGGAGTGGTATGGACTTGATCGCGGTGGATTAAGAGCACAGGGAAACGGCGAACATTTTTGGTGATTTCAACGACACTGGACTCGTTCGGTTTTCTTCTTTTTGTTAGAGTTTCAGTTCAAAGATAAAACTGTAGTTCTGAAATAAACTGTGCTAAGAAGAGTAAAACTAGGCTGTTCGGTTCGTAATATAACACTGTTATTTATACTTTAAGAAAATAACAATCACACTTTCAGTATATGAAAAAACAACTATTATAAAATAGTTAAACCTCATTTTCGCAAAGAATAACATTGTGTCGAATATACAGCAAAAACAACAAAAAAAGATATATATATCCATACAAGAATCACACTCGATAATGAAAAAAAACAGAGACCGTGTATAAAATACCATAATTAACGAAAGAAAGAGAGAGAAAATAAAAAAAAGAGGAGACATTAACTCTGCCACGTAATCCCGACAATTTCTTCTTGGACGCACAAACCGACAGGCACTCCGGAAGTGATGAAGGCACACGGTCCAAGCGCCTCTTGACCAACAGACCCAAGAAAAAAAACGGGCGTACGTCTCACTGAAAATCTTGGCTGGAGCTTCCTAAGCGAGGTATGGAAGGAAGGAAGCCCGCTCGCTCCCTTTTTCTTCTTGTTGTTGTTATATATATGCAAATGGGGGGAAGCGCGAGTTAAAAACAAAGATGCACAAAAGGATAGAAGGTTTGTGGTGCGTGGCTGTTGCAGAGCGTACTTCTCAACACGTGTGGGATGTTGTGTTTGCAGGGAGTTTAAGGACTGGACGAGGATTCCATTGTGAAGTTAGGAATGTCTTTTNTCTCTCTCTCTCTCCCCCCCTCTGCACAGGAGAAAGCCTCCCTCCTCCCATAAGACACGCAGGGGGCGCCAGAAGAGCCTCTCTCGCTGGCACTTTCCCGACTGCTCTCTGCGGTCGCGCCGGAGCAGACCTTTTTACGATCCCTGGTCACTGACTCTGTTTCTGTCTGGCTGTCTGCGGTTTGTCTGTTGGATCGTCCTGTTGTCTCTGCCTGTTAGATCTGTTGCTTGTGTTTGATGATATTGTTGTGTTTGAATTTTGGATTGTTCTGTTGTGGGTGTCTGTTCGATCGGTGTCTTGTATCGGTTTGTTTGTTTGTTTGTTTGTTTGTTTGTTTGTGTAGAAGGAAGAAGAAGCAGAGGGAAGGGAAAAGGAGAAATGTAAGAAAGATGATAATATCAAAGAAAGTAAAGAAATAAAAAAGAACAATAAATTAGAA
>BOPN01001056.1:138200-153200 GCA_017312705.2 Penaeus japonicus
AAACAATACAGCACAAGGATGGCATTAATCAGACACTATAATGGCAAATCAGGAGGCGAAATCAGGCGTCAGTGGCAACGATGTCTATTCCGGTCTGTCAGTATATTCCAAACATCCCGGTTATAGAGGTAGTTATCCCATCATCAGGTCCTACAGCTTTGAGGACCGAAAACGTAGCTTAGAAATGGAAGGCGTGGCAACCTGACCGGAAAGATGTATACTTTAATACGAGAAGGCCTTTCAGTGGAATATTTGAGAGAGGGAAGAGGATGAGAGAGCGAAGAAAAAGGAGAGACAAGAGAGAGAGAGAGAGAGAGAGAGAGAGAGAGAGAGAGAGAGAGAGAGAGAGAGAGAGAGAGAGAGAGAGAGAGAGAGAGAGAGGGAGAGAGAGAGAGAGAGAGAGAGAGAGAGAGAGAGAGAGAGAGAGAGAGAGAGAGAGAGAGAGAGAGAGAGAGAGAGGCGAGAGAGAGAGAGGCGAGAGAGAGAGAGAGAGAGAGAGAGAGAGAGAGAGAGAGAGAGAGAGAGAGAGAGAGAGAGAGAGAGAGAGAGAGAGAGAGAGGCGTGAGAGAGAGAGAGGCGAGAGGGAGAGACAGGCGAGAGAGAGAGAGAGAGAGAGAGAGAGAGAGAGAGAGGCGAGAAAGAAAGAGAGGCGAGAGAGAGAGAAAGAGGCAAGAGGGAGAGAGAGAGAGAGGCGAGATGGAGAGAGAGAGAGGCGAGAAAGAAAGAGAGGCGAGAGAGAGAGAGAGAGGCGAGAGAGAGAGAGAGAGAGAGAGAGAGAGAGAGAGAGAGAGAGAGAGAGAGAGAGAGAGAGAGAGAGAGGGAGAGAGAGAGAGAGAGAGAGAGAGAGAGAGAGAGAGAGGCGAGAGAGAGAGAGAGAGAGAGGCGAGAGAGAGAGAGAGGCGAGAGAGAGAGAGATAGATAGATAGATAGATAGATAGATAGATAGATAGAGAGAGAAGAAGAGGAGGAGAAGGAGAGGAGAGAAGGAGAAAGGATAGTGAGAGGGAGAGAGGGAGAGGGAGAGAGGGAGAGAGGGAGAGAGGGAGAGAGGGAGAGAGGGAGAGAGAGAGAGAGAGAGAGAGAGAGAGAGAGAGAGAGAGAGAGAGAGAGAGAGAGAGAGAGAGAGAGAGAGAGAGAGAGAGAGAGAGGCGAGAGAGAGAGAGAGAGAGAGAGAGAGAGAGAGAGAGAGAGAGAGAGAGAGAGAGAGAGAGAGAGAGAGAGAGAGAGAGAGAGAGAGAGATAGGGAGAGAGAGAGAGAGAGAGAGAGAGAGAGAGAGAGAGAGAGAGAGAGAGAGAGAGAGAGAGAGAGAGAGAGAGAGAGAGAGAGAGAGAGAGAGAGAGAGAGCCGAGAGAGAGAGAGAGGCTAGAGAGAGAGAGTGGCGAGAGAAAAAGAGGCGAGAGAGAGAGAGAGAGAGAGGCGAGAGAGAGAGAGAGATAAGAGAGAAAGAGAGAGGAGAGAGAGGGAGACGAGAGAGAAAGAGGGAGAGGAGAGAGAAAGAGAGAGAGAGGACCGAGAAAGAGAGAGAGGAGAGAGAGAAAAAGAGAGGAGAGAGAGAGGAGAGGAGAGACGTTAGAAAGGGAGAGAGAGAAGAGATAGGAAGATAGAGAGAGGAGATAGAAAGAGATAGAGAGAGGAAATAGAAAGAGAGAGGGGAGAGAGAGAGAGGAGAGAGAGGAGAGAGAGAGAGAGAGAGAGAGAGAGAGAGGAGAGAGAAGAGAATGGGAAAGAGAGAGAGAGAGGAAAGAGAGAGAGAGAGAGAGAGTGAAATAGTATATGTATATATATATATATATATATATATATATATATATATATATATATATATATATATATATATATATATATATATATATAAATATATGTGTGTGTGTGTGTGTGTGTATATGTATATATGTGTATATATGTATATATATGTATATATATATATTTATATATATATGTATATATATATATATATATATGTATATATATATATATATATATATGTATATATGTATATATATATGTATATATATATATATATATATATATATATATATATATATATATATATATATATATATATATGTATATATATGTATACATATATATATATATATATATATATATATATATATATATATATATATATATATATGTATATATATATATATATATATATATATATATATATATATATATATATATATATATATACATACATATGTATACATATACATATAGAGAGAGAAATAAAGGGAGAGAGAAAGGGAGAGGGAGAGGGAGAGAGAGAGAGGCGTGAGAGTGAGGGGGGGGGGGGGGAGGAGAAGAGAGGGGAGAGGAGAGAGGATATGAGAGGATAGATTAGGAGAGGAGAAAAAGGGAGAGATAGGGCGAGGGAGGGAGGGAGATAAAAAGAAATAGAGATAGAGAGAGAGAGATAGAGATAGAGAGAAGAGAGAGAGAGAGAGGTAGAGAGAGAGAGAGAGAGACAGAGAGAGAGAGAGATAGAGAGAGAGAGAAGAAAGAGAGGAGAAAGAGAGAGAGAGGAGAAAGAGAGAGAGAGGAGAGAGAGAGAGAGAGAGGAGAGAGAGAGAAAGAGACAAGAAAGAGAGAGAGGGAGGCGAAAGATAGAGAGAGAAAAATAGACACAGATAGAGATTGATAGAGAGAGAGAAATCGAAATAGAGATAGAGAGGAAAGAGCAATAGAGAGGAGAGAGAGAGAGAGAGGGGAGAGATAGAGATAGATAGGAGATAGATAGAGAGATAGTGAGGAAAGATAGAGATAGAGAGAGATAGAGAAATAGATAAAGAGTGATAAAGATAGATAGATAGATAGACAGATAGATAGATAGATAGATAGATAGAGAGAGAGAGAGAGAGAGAGAAGGAAATAAAGAGAAAGCAAAAGAGAAAGAAATTGGAAGAGATTGCAAAAATCCTGTGTAAAATCACATGAAAGAAACGACTATAATAGTAACATGTAACAAAATATGGTATTAACCTTCACACTGTGCGCCTTTTTCCCTGGATGTTTTTTTTGCATATATGTATGTGTATATGAATATGTGCATATACACATATACATATACGTATATGTACATGTATACGTATATGTATACGTATACGTATACATACACACACACACACACACACACACACACACACACACACTCACATATACACTCACTCACTCACTCTCCCCTCTTTTCGGCCAGGACAACAAAAGCACAGGCTGTGATGGCACTCCAAGGCACTAGACATTAATCAGGCCATTTGGAGCTTCGGCCAGGTGGGGGATAGGGGGGATAGGGGGTAGGAGAAGGGGGGTTGTGATGGACCAGGGGGTTGGAGAGGAGGGGGATAGGTGAGTTGAGGGGAGAGGGGGGGAGGGGAATGGGTTGTCTGTTGTCGCTAATGTTTTCTTCCTCAATTCTCGTTGTTATTCAGCCTGAGATTTTGGGGGTTGAGAGGGTGGGAGGGAAAAAGAGAAAGAGAAAATATATATATATATATATATATATATGTATATTGTATATATATGTATATATATATTTATATATATATATATACATATATATATATATATATATATATACACACACAAATACATATATTCATCTATATATACACCTACTTAGAACGCAGAATATAGAAACATGAAATACAAACACACATATGAATCTGAATAATAGGTTCTTTGACAAGGGAAAATAATTACGAGAAAGCATTTCTCTTCCGTGCAGCCATAAAGTTTGAAGCTGAAGTCATATCTGAGTGCTTCCCGCTGATAAATCTCAGAATATCGTAAATATGTTTCAGATTAGTTATAACTCCTGGAAATACTTAAATTTTAATATTCGTAGTTGTTGGATTAATGTATATGAAAATACAGCTAAAATTATACTATAGTTGTCAATAGAACTAATTGATTTCATATACTATGAACTATAGTATATGATTTTCCTACTGGATATGAAATGAAATAGTCAAAATGATATATAAAAAATGAAAAATAATATACATATACATACATATATATATATATATATATATATATATATATATATATATATATATATATATAGAGAGAGAGAGAGAGAGAGAGAGAGAGAGAGAGAGAGAGAATCGACATAATTTTCATCCCAGAAAATGAAAACAGTTAAATAAAACAGGTATAAAAAAATACACAAAAGATTTGAGAAAAAAGAACTAAGAAAAAAAAAGAAGTAAAGTAATGCCATCAAAATAGCAAACAAACAAACAAACAAACAGAAAACTAATAATACACCATACTAATTAAACAATCCCGCAATTATAATTCACCCACTCCACTGAAGATTGGAATCATGTCAGATTTTCATGGCTAACACGCCCGCTCGTTAAACACTAATTAGCGGGATCATTCCTCGCCTGGATTCCTTATCTGCCTTCCCCCACAACGCCCGCATGCTGCTCTGAGATCCCTGCCTGCATGGGCGTGAGTTACCTGAAGGTAGTCGGAGTTTCTTTTATTTTAAGGGATAAATGAAGATACACTTGCATTTACGTGCGTGCATATATATATGTATGTATATGTATATATTCATTTGTATATATGTTTGTGTATATATTTATATATGCATTATATATATGTATATATATATATACATATAGAAAGAGAGAGAGAGACAGAGAGATAGGTAAATAGAGAGAAATATAGATGAATAAATGGATAAATATAAGTATATGTATCTTATATATGTATATATATGTATATACTGTATAAACATATATGTATATCTATATATGTATGTAGATATATCCACATACATATATATGTATATAAATAGACATATAAATGTATATGCATATATGTATAAATATATATAATATATGTATGTATATTTGTATATATATACATATACATACATACATATATATATATATATATATATATATATATATATATATATATATATATATATATATATGTATATACATACACATTTATTTACATGCACACACATATGCATACATAGAAATATTTAGAAAGATATATAAACAGTTTAGTAGGTATATAGATGGATAGATGTAAATGGATATAAAAGGAATTAAAATGAATATAAAAGGAATTAAAATGAAAATTCCCATAATTGTGTTGCTATCAGATGGGTGTATCTAGTATCACCTAATACACCCAGCTGTCTTGTGCACCCTGCTCTTTGTGGTATTACAGAGAGTGCATGGATTCCAGACAGTGCTTTTGCAATATTCCAAGAGTGTCTCGAATTCCAAGAAAGCCAGTCCACAGTCTATTTTAGGTTTGAAAAAAGAAGAAGAAAGTTTTTGCTTACTGTTTCGATAGTAAGTGGGAAGTTAGGAAGAGACTGATTGCATTAAGCTGAAGGTACACATGCACATGCGAAGTGAATGTGAAAACTTTGTCAGGCTGGAAGATCGTCCGTCTTCTACCGTTTCTGGACTTGAATACAACTTCGTCTTTGTGTGGAAGTTACTCGTAGCTAGAGAGAGTGAGAGAGAGAGAGAGAGAGAGAGAGAGAGAGAGAGAGAGAGAGAGAGAGAGAGAGAGAGAGAGAGAGAGAGAGAGAAAGAGAGTGGGGGGGAGGCATAAAAGAAAGATTGAGAGAGAGAGAGAGAGAGAGAGAGAGAGAGAGAGAGAGAGAGAGAGAGAGAGAGAGAGAGAGAGGGGGGGGGGAGAGAGAGAGAAAGAGAAAGAGAGAGAGAGAAAGAGAAAGAGAGAGGAGAAAGAGAGAGAGAGAGAGAGAGAGAGAGAGAGAGAGAGAGAGAGAGAGAGAGAGAGAGAGAGAGAGAGAGAGAGAGAGAGAGAGAGAGAGAGAAAGAGAGGGTGTGAGAGACCGAATATAGAAAAATTAACGTCTGCTAACCTCATTCAAATTTAGGCTATGATATTTCACTCACATACATAAATATCAAACACGCTGAATGAATATATCATACCAAAGAACCTAAACAGTGAATTACACAGAAAAGATAACAAACACCTTTCTTGTTTCACCAGATCTCACGCCGAAAAAAAAAAAAAAATGCAATTCATGATCTCATATTTGTCCTCATTAGTATGCTATATACATTGTTACTTCCTCACACTAAGCCTTTTGATAAGTATGAAGAATAAAAGAAGATCAGAAGTAAATCGAAAAATTCCATGTCAGAGTCAAAAAGAGACGTTTCATGGAAAGCTTTTAGAAGTTTGAGAGATTTATAAGCTATATTTAGTATATATATCAACACTTAACATTATCTGAATTCTTAGAATAGTTTGTTATGTAAATGGTTGCATTCTGTTTGAAAGGAATTGCGCATTGCAATGGTCCATTAGTGATCATTTGCTGTTATTTTTTGCTATCGGTATATTAAGTGTAATGATAACAGTGATAACAGTGATTTGTTTTTGTATATATATATATATTTTTCGTATCATTATTTTTTCAGATAGATTATTTTTCCATCATTAATATATTTGCAATCATTATTATTTGATTAATCAAATTCTCACTGCAAAATTGATCTTAAATAAGAAATAAGAGGAAAAAAATATATTACAACATTATGTCAATTACATCCTGTTGCAAAGGCGACAATTCTATGAAAAAAAAATGAAAATTAAAAATAAATCAAAACATAAAAGCAAAAAGGAAAAACATAGAAACATAGAAAAAACCCCCACAAATACCAAAAAAGAAAAGAAAAAAAGAGAGAGAGAGAGAGAGAGAGAGAGAGAGAGAGAGAGAGAGAGAGAGAGAGAGAAGTAGATAGATAGATAGATAGATAGAGAGAGAGAGAGAGAGAGAGAGAGAGAGAGAGAGAGAGTGAGAGAGAGAGAGGAGGAGGATAAAGAGAGCGAGAGAGAGAAATAGTAAGAGAGAGAGAGAGGAATATGAAGAGAGAGAGAGAGAGGAGGAGAAAGAGAGAGAGAGAGGAATAGGAAGAGAGAGAGAGAGAGAGGAATATGAAGAGAGAGAGAAAGGAATATGAAGAGAGAGAGAGATAGATAGATAGATAGAGAGAGAGAGAGAGAATATAGAAAAATTAACGTCTGCTAACCTCATTCAAATTTATGCTATGATATTTCACTCACATACATAAATATCAAACACGCTGAATTTATATATTATACCAAAGAATCTAAACAGTGAATTACACACATAGGAAAGATAACAAACACCTTTCTTGTTTCACCAGATCTCACGCCGAAAAAAATGCAATTCATGATCTCATATTTGTCCTCATTAGTATGCTATATACATTGTTACTTCCTCACACCCAATCTTTTGATAAGTATAAAGAATAAAAGAAGATCAGAAGTTAATTAAAAAAACCCAATGTCAGAGTCAAAAAGAGACGTTTCATGGAAAGCTTTTAGAAGTTTGAGAGATTTATAAGCTATATTTAGTATATATATCAACACTTAACATTATCTGAATTCTTAGAATAGTTTGTTATGTAAAAGGTTGCATTCTGTTTGAAAGGAATTGTGTATTGCGATGGTCCATTAGAGCTCATTTGCTGTTATTTTTTGCTATTATTATTATTTTGCTGTTATTAGGTGTAATGATAACAGTAATATTATGATACATTGATAGTGATAATAATGATGATAATGATAATGGTGATGATAATCAAGGTTATATTAATATTGATAATCATAATCATAATGATAATTATAAAAATGATAGAAATATTGATAATTATGGCAATGAAGATAATAGCAATAATGATGATAAGCTTGATAAGGCTAATTTTGAAAATAATACTAATGATTATCATCATTGATAAAAACAAGAATAAAGATGGTGATAAGAGTTGTGATGAATTTTAGATTAAGAATGATGGTAGTAACATATATGATTATCATTACTACCAATGTAGTAATTAATCATGATAAAATCATTATTCGTTGTTATCTTTTGTTTTTGTATATATACATATATTTTTCTTATCATTATTTTTTCAGATAGATTATTTTTGCCATCATTGATATATTTGCAATCATTATTATTTGATTAATCAAGTTTTCACTACAATATTGATCTTTAACAAGAAATAAAAGGAAAAAAAAATATTACAACATTATGTCAGTTTCATCCTGTTGTAAAGGCGATAAAAAAATGAAAATTAGAAATAAACGAAAACATAAAAGCAAAAAGGAAAAACATAGAAACATAGAAAAAAAAACACAAATACCAAAAAATAGAAAGAAAAAAAAAAGAAAAGAAAAAAAGAGAGAAAAAAAAACAGAAAAAAAAAAAAAAAAAAAAAAAAAAAAAAAAAAAAAAAAAAAAAAAAAAAAAAAAAAAAAAAAAAAAAAAAAAAAAAACAGAGAAAAGAAAGCCAAGGGTTAAACAGACTGAAATCCAACACATGGAGACGAGGAAGCCTTCGCAAAATCACAGGGAAATCTAGTTACGGAGGCGAGGCAATAAAGACAAAATAAAAGCGATAATGAAAAACCAACGAGCGGGAACACACTCGCAGCAAAGAGAAGAGGCGGCCCTGCTTGCCGTGTGTGCAGATTATTGTCGTGTATAATGCAACAATTAGCATATCACGGCCCAATTTGGGATTAATTAAAGCTTGCGCCGCCTGACAATCCTGGGGCAGCGGAATATTTTATAGATTAACCTCCATTTGGCATGATTAATTGGCTCATTCATGCCGATGACCCGTGAAAACTTATTAGATGGCGCCAACGATCAGTGAGGGAATATCACGTGCCTTTTTTTTTTTTTTTTTTTTTTTTTTTTTTTTTTTTTTTTTTTTTTTTTTTTTTTTTTTTTTTTTGCTTTCTCTCTCTTTCTCTTTTTCCAAATTAGAAAAAAAGGGAAAGAAGAAAGTTTTATTCGTTGTAGAGTCTTATTTACTTTCTAGAATGGTATTTTTTTAAAAGCTATTTGTTTATTTATCTATTCATTTTTAAATAGTATTTATAAGTACCTACTCCCCTTTTCTCACAATTACCATCATCATTATCTTCACCATTCTCTACTCCTATCACTATCATTACAATATATTTTTTTTATTATACATTTTCCCCTTTTATTCTACATAGACGAAAGTGAATTGATAGATTCCTTGCTCCTTCCCTTGATAACGTACCAGCATAGGGATAACTAGCATTACACGATGTTAGAAAAGTGTGGCAGAGACGAAGAACGGGGAAAAGACATGCCATTAGATTAGGGCGTGGAAAGAGGGAGGGAGAGAGCGAGAGGAAGAGACGGAGAGGGGAGGAGAGAAGGGGAAGGGAGGGGAGAGGCAGAGGGAAGTCGCAGGGGTGAGAGGAGAAGGGAAGAGGGGGAGGGGAGGGGAGAGGGAGAGGGGGGGAAGGGAAAGAGGAGATGAGAGAAGAGAGGAGAGGAAAGGGAGAAAGGGATAAGGAAATGAGAGGGAAGGGGAGATGAAATGGAAAGCGAGGAAAGAAAACGGATAAGGTAAAGGCAAGTGAGTGAAAGAGAGAGAGAGAGAGAGAGAGAAAGGAAAAACATACAGAAAGGAGAGGGAGAAGAGGGAAGATGGAGGAAGAGAAGGTGAAGGAGAGAGAGAGAGAGAGAGAGAGAGAGAGAGAGAGAGAGAGAGAGAGAGAGAGAGAGAGAGAGAGAGAGAGAGAGAGAGAGAGAGAGAGAGAGAGAGAGAGGGAATTATCTAAATAAAAAAATCAAAGAAGAAATGCACATACAAAAACGACCCCCTTACACACACACATACACATACATTCATACATTCATACATGCATACATACATACATAATGAACATGGACAGACATCTACAGTCCACATAATTTCAAGTCACATATCAACCAGTTCTGAACTTTCGTACAAATAATTTCATTATCAAGCGAGACATCTTACGGTGAGGTACCTTTAGAGAGAGAGAGAGAGAGAGAGAGAGAGAGAGAGAGAGAGAGAGAGAGAGAGAGAGAGAGAGAGAGAGAGAGAGAGAGAGAGAGAGAGAGAGAGAGAGAGAGAGAGAGAGAGAGAGAGAGAGAGAGAGAGAGAGAGAGAGAGAGATAAAGAGAAAGAGAGAGATAGATAGAGAGAGAGAGAGAGAGAGATAGAGACAGACAGAAAGAGAGAGAGAGAGAGAGAAAAAAAAAAAAAAGACGAGAGACATAAAGAGAAAGAAAACAAAAGACAAAGGGAATGAGCGTACAATACATGCAATCGAGTGACTTTATAATAATAATAATAATAACAATAATAATAATGATAAACCAATAATAAAAGAAAGACATTCATGGCATAAAAAAACACGAAGCAATACCGACGGAGGATGAACCAAAGCTAATCCTTCCTCAAAGGCTTTCAAGATCATATCCCTTTGACTCGAAGGGCGAAGAGCTTGTTGGCAAGTCACAACACCATCATGTTTCACTAAGTCTCAAAGTCATACCAGGCAACACTCTTTACACATGTAAATCATTTTCATGGTCGTTTCCTTGTGTTTACATGCCATGAAAAGTTAGATTCTAGCAAAATGTCAGAGAGCTAGAAACGAACTGGTATCTATTTCTATTTTTCGTTTTCCAATGTATTGTTTATGATAAAGTTACATTAAGAGGTGATGTTATGGGAGATAACTTTCATATATATATATATATATATATATATATATATATATATATATATATATATATATATATATATATATATAGAGAGAGAGAGAGAGAGAGAGAGAGACATATATATATATATATATATATATATATATATATATATATATATATATATATCAGTTTCAAGATCCATCTGGATCCCATCTTCAGGTCTGAAGATGGGATCCGGAATCTTGAAACTGTTGTCTCATTTTCAATTAATCTGTTTTATTGTATAGTCGGGGTTTTATCTGCCATTTATCAACACGGAAGAGTGTTTTGCAAGTCATATGTATATATATATATATATATATATATATGTATATATATATATGTATATATATATATATATATATATATATATATATATATATATATATATATATATATATATATATATATATATATGTATATAAAAATATATATATATATATATATATATATATATATATATATATATATATATAGAGAGATATAGAGAGAGAGAGAGAGAGAGAGAGAGAGAGAGAGAGATACATACATACATACATACATATACATACATATACATTACATATATACATATATATGTATACATGACTTGCAAAACACTCTTCCGTGTTGATAAAATGGCAGAAAACCCACTATACACAAAACATATTTATTAGAAGATGAAACTACAGTTTCGAAATACACCTAAAGATGAAATCCAGGTGGATTTCGAAAATGCAGTCTCATCTTCTAATAAATATGTTTTGTGTATAGTGTTTTTTTTTTTGCCATATATGATTATATATATATATATATATATATATATATATATATATATATATATATGTATATAAATATATAAATATATATATATATATTTATATATTTATATATATACATATATATGTATATGCGTGTTTATGTATATGTACATATATACACACACGCACAAAAGCATAAACACACACACACACATACATACATACATATATATATATATATATATATATATATATATACATATATATATATATATATATATATATATATATATATATATATATATATATATATATATATATATATATATATATATATATTTGTGTGTGTATGTGTGTGTGAGTGTGTGTGTGATTTTGTGTTTGTGTGTATGTATATACACATGTACACACATACACACACACACACACACACATACACACACACACACACACACACACATTTATATATGTGTGTGTGTGTGTGTGTGTGTGTGTGTACGTGCGTGTGTATGTTTATGTGTAAAATATACATATATCATTGCAAATATAGCTGAAGGCCAGAAATACATCGCCCAAAGGATCAATTACTAAAAGTAGTCATGCTGACAATCTGAAACCTAGGCAAGCCAGCCTACGAAATGGCTCTTCCAACAGTTTGTAAAGTAACTGAACTATCACAGGCAGTTCCAGACCAGCGTGGCACTAGTTCGTAACCTATTGTTCGCCCAGGTGTCTTGGAAACCGTGGGTCTGACTGTTCGTACACAGACACACTCAAACACACACATATGAATTAACACACAGCTGACACACACACACACACATAGAAACACACACAGAAACAAATACACACACAGAGAGAAACAAACACACACACAGACACACACACACACACACACACACACACACACACACACACACACACATATATATATATATGTATATATATATATATACATATGCATATCCACACATACATTTCTCTCAATATTTCCCCGCCATACATACATATATATATATATATATATATATATATATATATATATATATATATATATATACAAACCCACACATATATATCCCAAATCCAAACGTCACGCAACACATGCAGCAAATTAGAAAAGCTCTTAAAAAAAACCCCGAGATAAAACGAAAAGAACAAAATAGAATAGAACCCCCTCAAAAAAAAAAAAAAAAAAGAAAAAAAGATATGAAGTCTCTAGTAATTTAATTTTTGCATGTTGAGCAGACGTCTTCAGTCGTCACAAGACATTCGTGAGGAAAGAAGCAACAGTATTTAATTAAGTGTGACGGACGCCGCCTAACCTGGTTCTTCGTCGTTAATCGGTTTTGCATATTTAGAATTTTGTGTGCAGCTTCCGCGGGGTTGGTGGTGGGGAGGAGGATGAGGAGGAGGGGGAGGGGGAGGGATGAGGGAGAATGAGGGATGAGAGAGGAAGGGAGAGAGGGATGGGGGAGGGAGGAGGATGAGGGAGGGAGGAGAAGGGGGAGAGGGATTAGGGATGAGGGATGATGGAGGAGGAGGGGGAGGAGGGTTAGGGAGGGATGAGAGGGAGGGAGGAGGAGAGGGATGAGGGATGAGGGAGGATGAGGCAGGAGGGGGAGAGGGATGAGGGATGAGGGAGAGGGATGAGGGAGGAGGGAGGAGGAGGGGGATGAGGGAGAGGGATGAGGGATGAGGGAGGAGGGATAAGGGATGAGGGGGAGAGGGAGGAGGGAGGAGGAGGAAGGGGGGAGGGATGGGAGAGGGAGGAGAAGGGGGAGAGGGGTGAGGGATGAGAGAGGAGGAAGGAGGGAGGAGGGATGAGGGAGAGGGACAAGGGAGGAGGGAGGGGGATGGAGGGAGGGGAGAGGAGAGGGAGGGAGGAGGGGGGAGGAGGGATGAGGGATGAGGGGAGGGATGGGAGAGGGAGGGGGAGAGGGAGAGAGGGATGAGGGATGAGGGAAAGGGATGGGGGAGGGAGGAGAAGGGGGAGAGGGATGAGGGAGGAGGAAGGAGGGAGGGAGGACGGGAGGGAGAGAGGGATGAGGAGGAGAGGGGATGAGGGAGGGAGGGACGAGGGAGGAGGAGGGAGAGGGGGAGAGGGAAGAGGGAGGAGGGATGAGGGAGGAAGAAGGGTAGAGGGATGAGGAAGAGGGAGGAGGAGGGGGAGAGGGATGAGGAGGGGGAGAGGGAGAGGGATGAGGGAGGGGAGGGATGAAGGAGAAGGAGGAAGAGAGTGATGAGGGATGAGGGATGAGGGATAAGGGAGCGGGAGGAGGAGGGGGAGAGGGATGAGGGAGGAGGAGGGGGAGAGGGAGAGGAGGAGGAGGAGGGGGAGGAGGAGGGGGGGAGGAGGGGGAGGGGGGAGAGGGATAAGGGAGGAGGGAGGAAAGAGAGAGAAGGAGGGATGAGGGAGGAGAGAAAGGGGAGGAGAGGGGGAGAGGGAGAGGGAGGGAGAGAGGGAGAGAGGGAGAGGGAGGAGGGGGAGGGGGAGGGGGAGGGGAGGGAGGGAGAGAAGGGAGGAGAAGGAGGGAAAGGGAGGAGGGATGGGAGGGGAGAGGGAGCAGGAGGAGATGGGGAGGGAGAGGAAATGGAGAGAGATAGAAGGGAAGAAGAGAAGCGAGGGAAAGGAGGAGAGGGCGAAGGAGAGGTAAGGAGAAGTTGAGAAGGAGGAGAGATGGAGAAGGAATGAGAAGGGGAGGGAGTAAATTGAGAGGGAGGGAGAGATGGAGAGGGAGGGAAAGAAAGAGAGAGAGGGAGAGAGACGGAGATAGAGGAAGAAATGGGTGTTGTGAGAGATAGATAGGGACACAGAGATGGAAAAGGAGGGAGAAAATATATATATATATATATATATATATATATATATATATATACAGAGAGAGAGAGAGAGAGAGAGAGAGAGAGAGAGAGAGAGAGAGAGAGATAGAGAGAGAGAGAGAGAGAGGGAGAGAGAGAGAGAGAGAGAGAGAGAGAGAGAGAGAGAGAGAGAGAGAGAGAGCGAATGAGATTCAGAGCTAAATTTTCGATAGAGGAAGAGAACCAGGAATATCGAAGAGAAAGTAACGAGAAAAAGACACACACACACACACACACACACACACACACACGCATACACACGGTCACACACACGCATACACACGGTCACACACACGCATACACACGGTCACACACACGCATACACACGGTCACACACAAACACACAAAATCATAGCTGGTCAGTTAGTTAGATTTACCATTTCACACATGGCGCATGTGCAATATGTCACAGCGTTAATTTCTAAATATATTTGATTTAAGATCCTAAAAGTACATTTATCACATAAAAAAACCCTAGCCAATTAGAAGCAATTTTCTGTTCTTTTTTTCAGTAAAATATAAGGTGAAAATTGTTTACGTTCGCGGATAATGGAATTCAGATTGTAACTGTCATAAAGTGGGTTTCGTTTTATAGAACTAAATTTGCTATATCCGTTTCACGTTCCGTATGACTGGCTGGAATAGAGAGAATAACGTATGGTAGGGTGAGGCGTGAAGAGAAGTTTGTGGGTAACTTTGTTTTAAGATTGTATATGTTGGTATTTCGTTAATACGTGTGTTACTTTTACTTGTTACTTGTTACTTTTACTTGTGTGTGTTACTTGTGTGTTTGTGGTTAACGTTACTAC